>JAUCBJ010003028.1:0-22682 GCA_032718475.1 Nemertoderma westbladi | reverse complement strand
GAAGGAAAATAAACTCATAGCTGGGTCCGACCTCAAAAACTTTTGGAATTTAACCAAGGTTAAGCGCACTCCTTCAGCACCCCAACAGGTCTGTGCTGAAGACTGGTCCTCACATTTCAACTCCCTACTAACCCGGGATGTCGACACAAAACTTCCTGATTTACCTAGCCAGCCAGTCCCGGATCTGGATCGTCCAATCGAAGCAGTGGAGGTGACTTCTGCCATTCACTCGCAGAAGAACCATAAGGCTGCTGGTCCCGATGGTGTTTCGAATGAATCGCTAAAGTTTGGCTTTGGCATCCTCCTTCCTTTCCTCCTCATCTTATTTTCTAGATGTTTCTCCGCTGCAGTCTGCCCAATTGTCTGGCTGACTCTCTGTATTTATTGCCCCTGTACAAGGGGAAGGGGCCTAAGAGCTCTCCTAACTCTTACCGCGGCATTGCCTTACTATCCTGTCTACTAAAGGCTTATACTACAATCCTTTTCAACAGACTATATACCTGGGCAGAATCCGCCAGATTCCTCCCAGACTGCCAGTTTGGGTTTCGGAAAGGACGCTCAACAATCCAGGCCGCCACAAGTCTAATCTCCCAGATCCAGCAGGCCCTGAGTACACCACGGGGCAACAAATACTGTGTTTTCGTGGATTTTACTAAGGCGTTCGATTCCGTTAATAGAAAGAAACTTTGTTTCAAGCTGTCCAAGTTGGGGGTGAGCCGGGCTTTTATCGCTGCCCTGTGGGCATTATTAGCCACCAACTTCGTTTGTATCTGTCTAGGGTTATACATTTTGGACCCGATAACTCAATCCATTGGTGTGATCCAAGGGGACAAGCTTTCTCCTTTGCTTTTTAGTTTGTTCCTAGCCGATCTTCCAACTGATTTAGCCGCAGCATGTAGTGGCCTATTACTATTTATGTACGCAGATGACGTCGCCATTGTTGGAAACACGATCGCCAAAGTCCAGGCTGGTCTCGACACTTTATCGGACTACTGTAAAGAAAACGACCTCATCGTTAATGAGAAGAAAACCAAAGCCATCAAATTCCGCCGTGGGGGTCGTCTCTGCCGCTCGGACAAACTCACTTACCGCGGCTCACCTATCGAGTTCGTCAACTCCTTTGAGAATCTCGGAGTAGTGCTCACACCCACAGTTTGTTCTTCGTGGCACTACAGTCATCTATATAAACGCGGCACGTATACCGGCAAACCACTCGAAACGCTAACGTGCTCTTTTTCGTCCAAAGTGCTAACTGTTCCAGACGCATGCAAATAAACTATACACCTAACTAACAAATTCTCTGGAAGGTCGCTAGAGTACAAGGGTGGTAAAGACTACACATATACCATAGCCCTAACTGCATTGTCTAATAATGTTGTGCTAACTGCAAACCTGAACAGTATTACTATACACCTAACTGCAAGGTCTAATTAATGTTGTGCTAACTGCTAACCGGAACAGTATTATTATACACCTAACTGCATGGTCAAATTAATGTTGTGCTAATTGCAAACCCAAACAGTATTATTATACACCTAACTGCATGGTTTATTCATGTTGTAGGCCTACTAACTAAGTGTTTAAACAGGATCAAACATTTCAGCATTTCTGTAATTCGTCTCGTGATTGGCATTCGGCCAATTCGGCATTCGTGGGACCATGGAGCCCATAGGATACCCGAAGGATAATTTAAGAGTTATCAAAAAAGAAAGATAGGCATCTGGCTGTTATCTTTGTTGACTTCTTCAAGGCCTTTGATTCAGTCTCTCTCTCACGTATGTTCAGCATACTTTCATTATATGGGATTCCTGATGAAATTATTGCAGCAATCAGATCAGTATACGATGGTTCGACAACAGTTGTCTCTACTGTTGACGGTGACAGAGAACCATTTGAAGTGTAATGGGACGTCCTCCAGGGAGACACACTTGCACCATTCTTGTTCATAATTGTGGTTGACTATGTTCTACGCACGTCCTTAGATCATCATAATGATGATGGGGTGATGATAACTCCACCTACTGGCTCCAGAAGTCGAGGAAATCCTGCCAAGTACCTAACTGATCTAGACTTTGCTGATGACTTAGGAGTACTCTCAGAATCACTAGAGGGAGCCCAACGGCTCCACAGCTCATTAGAACATGCTGCTTCTAGTGTTGGTATTTTTATTAACTCCAGAAAGACCAAAATTTTGACAGTTAACTTTGAAAGTCCTCAGCAAGTCTCTGATCGGATGAGCATAAGCTCAAAGGATGGTATGCTTGAGCATGTGGACGACTTCTGTTACCTGGGATCATGGATCTGGACGTCAGATGAGGACCTTCGAATACGTAAGGGAAAGCATTGGGCAGCCTTGAATATGCTTTGCAGGATTTGGAAGTCACCGAGAATTAATCGGAAACTTAAGGTCCGATTATTTAGAGCAGCAGTAGTTCCAGTACCTCTCTATGAGAGTCCATGTTGGGCTCTAACTGCTGAGGACACCAAATCTCTGGATGGCACATTCACAAGAATGCTACGCCGGGTACATTGTGTCAAGTACAATGCACACATCTCCAACCAGACACTATATAACATTGGAGGTGTCTCATTGGTTCCCCCAAGCTTAACACTAGAACAAAATCGCCTCCGCTTTGCAGGACATTGCTTTCACCGTGAGGACCAGCCAGTGCATAAACTTATACTTTGGCAGCATCATGGACTGAATAAGCATGGTGGACAGCCCATGACTTCATTGAGACGCATCTTAAAGGAGACTGGCCTTGAAGAAGCGGACGATCTAGCAAATGTCATGGGTGCAGGGTTGATAAAAATCATGATTTTTTTTAATCAAAAAAATCTGATTTTTTTTATTTAAATCAGATTTATTTGATTTAAATCAGATTTTTTTTTATTTAAATCGGGTGACTAAAAAGCAAAGACCCAAATAACAAAGACCTGTATGAAACACATGTGTTAACTTTCGTTTATTGTTTTGGTTCCCTAAACACGCCTCTGTAACCTGCTCCTTTACTAACCTGCTCCTGTAAATGGCAATGGGACCTAACGCTATATGGCAATGGGACCTAATCCCCTTTAGGACGTAACGCGACTTTAAATCTTTGTTTTGTACAGGTGCCAAAGAGCGTTAGGTTACATTGCATTTAAAGGAACAGGTTAGTAAAGGAGCATGTTACAGAGTCTTGTTGGGGGAACCAAAACAATAAACGAAAGTTAACACATGTTTCAAAGATTATGCAGGTCTTTATTATTTAGGTCTTTGGTCTTTGTTTTGTAGTCACACATTTAAATCACTTTTTTCTTATTTAAATCAGATTTTTTTATTTAAATCAGATTTTATATTTAAACAATCGGAAGACTTCTGGCTTCATCAATGCACTAATGTTTAAAAAAAACCAAAAAACCGGGATCCCAGCGAAATATCGAATCCCGATTCCGACTTTTTTGAAACAGGATCCCGAAGTTTAAATGGTTAAATAAATTTGTTGAACATCTAAAAAAAAGTTCCAGCAGAACGGAAATGTTTTGATTATATCTAATTTTTATTTCAGTAAACCATCCAGTAATCAATTATAAGATAATTTTAATATAACTTTATCTTACTAATATTTCAGAAGTGTAAAATAAAGTGAGTGTTACTGAAAACCTGCCTCATATACTATTAACCCTACTACTATTACTATTTAATCCAAAATTGTAATACCGATTCCGTAAAACGGGATCTCGTGAGGAATAATTCCGGTCCCGATCCCGGAAATCCCGAAAAGTCTGAATTCGAATATAAACTAAATAACCAACAAACTGAATAGGATTCTAAACTACAATTAATAGGCCTGTGAATACTGTATGGTATTGGAAATGCGAGATGATACTGTATTTTCATGTAAATATTTAGGTAATTTGAATCATTTATTAATAATCAGTAATGCAATGTTTATCCTGGCCTTAAAGCATGATTGATAAAATTCATGATTTTAAAAAAATCAAAACTATCTGATTTTTTTTTTTATTTTTATATGTGATTTAAATCATGATTTAAATCAATGATTTAAATCAAATGATTTAATTCAAACAACCCTGCATGGGTGAAAGGGAGTTGAGGCGGCGCAATTTTGACGACAAGCCGGCACAGCATTTTTAAAAATGCAGCTGCAATGCAGCATGCCGATCCTAGCTAGTTGGCATTAGGGATACCTGATTTTTCAATTATCAGAAAAACTTGTCAAAGATTACAGTAGTGACGATATGAAACTTGGTTTTGAAAATTTCAGATCAGTTTATATGTCTATTTATTGCAAGGGAATGTTATATTAAATTTGGTAATGGATCATCATTTTACAGTAACGGATTCAAAACAAAACTTGGGAAAAAGACTCCTGGGAAAATTCTAGGAGATACAAAATATCAAAATTGCCGTAGCTCCCATATAATAATTCAAGGCTACTCATTTGAATCAGTGCAATGAGATGTGTCATATTTCAGTTAATGATGCAACTAATGCTTCATATTTTTCATCAAAATTATTATTATACAGTATATCTTGTGTTTTATCAGTGTCCACGATATATTAGTTAGGTGCGGCTCCAATTCTTGGACTGTGTTAATTTATTTTCCCCCGGCACTTTAGAATTATCCGGATTGGTTTTGAAACGTTGCTTTAATATGATAATTTCACTATGACTCCTTTCATTATCTTTTCTTAAGATCAAAATTTATAAAATGATTACATAATTAACATTTTTATATTTAATTTCTCCTACGCGGATAGAATTCACTCAAGGGAATTATTTATGTGAGTTTAAGTTACTCTGAGCAGCCTATCATTATAGTGGATTTTAATGGTTTGGAATTTTATCAATTGTTAATTATTAATCTGACGCATATTATATTTATTGTTTCACTAACTAATTTCACCAATTTACAACCCAAATTAAATTTGCCACAGTTTGAGTTTGTGTTTTATGTATTTTATTATATCTCAACAATAGACGAAACGAGGAAATATTCTAATAACGATTGTCTATCTATGTGTAAGTTTTCCATTTAACCATTCTTATTCGTTTCAGTCTGGGAATAAATTTCGGTTTGCCTATGTTTCATTAGACTAGTTGTCAATGTCCAGGTAAGAAACCATTAGGTTTCCATGACAATACAAAATTATCGGGTTAGGACTTTGTATAAAGTACTTTCAAAAGAAAGTATAAGTTAGGACTTTAGCGCTCCCGGAGTTTATGCAAACGGTTTTATTTTTGTGTTCGATGTGAAATTGGTTATTTGCGAAACTGAGGGGTATTCGCAATCAATATTTTCGGTCTTACAATCATTTAGCACTTACATGTAGTACAAATTGAATATAAGTGTGATTGACTAACCAACGAAAATTATAATAACACGAGAGAAAGTAAAAAACATTATTGATAATAGGTAAAAAAAATTAAAATATAGCAGAAAATAAAAGTCAGAAAAACCGACGTAATGATTTATGTAAAGGAACTTTCATATTTTACCGATTTATAACTGATGTTACACGAATAATGATTGAATTGTATTATTTTTTCCTGCAAATATTGTAAATTGATATAAGTGAAACTATAACTATTTTACATGATTGTGTGAAAGGTTTCCCATAAGCAGTATTTATGTACCGAGCGAGGGTGGCGAGGGATGTTTCCATAAATATACAAGGGTCATTCATTCATAAACGTTGACAGTGCCCTTTTCACAAAATGGTGCCATTTTGTTAAATTATGTCAATTTAAGGGCGTTCTGAATGCTTAATTATTAGCGTTAATATGGTAATGTTTAGGAATATTAATGAAATTCATATCCTTTTTATGCAATTAATTGCAGTTGGTACATCAACTAAACTTACACTTTGCCTACAATCAATGGTTATCAGTAATGGGAAATACTATCAATATTTGTTATAGAAGTTTATTGTTACTAAGTTAGTGATTATTACTTAGCTGCGTTACGAGGATATCACAACATCGAGAAGTTGTTAATTTTCATAAAAATAGCGCATGTTTAGGTACGCCTATAATGCACTAATTATTGCAATTTACCTGCTATAAAAGAAAAGGCAACTTTGTGGAATAAAATTACGCATTACTCTACATAAAAACAAATAGAGTTTTCTCTTTAACCATAAAATTGTTTCACTAATATTTTCACAAATTTAGAACCTCAATTTGGGGTATCTCAAAAATTAGACCGGATGAATTTTGAAATAACGATTGTCAATATATCTAGGTATTTCCATTCCACGGCAATCACTCACTACATAATAATATGTCGCCTGTGCAATAAATTGAAATACATTGTATGGATGTCCAGGTAAGAAACCATTACGTTTCCATGACAATACACAGTTATCGGGTTAGGACTTTGTATAGAGTACTTTCAAAGACTATCTAAAAGTAATAAGTTAAGACTTTAGCGCCCCCGCAGTTTGTGCAAAACGCTTTTATTATTAGGTTATACGTGTACAATTGGCTATTCGCGAAACGGAGGGGTAATCGCAATTAACATTCAGCGAGTTAGCGTATTAGGGTATTTGCTGTCTTATAATCATTTAGCACTTGGTAGTTTGTACAAATGGAATGTAAGTGTAAGAAGTGTGTTTGTAAGTTAGCATTATGGCCATTCCATACTCTTGAGTGTTTAAGTGTGTTTGAAAAGTACCAGTTCCCATAATGCCGCTAAGGGGGGCCAAGTTTTTGATACACATGACACACTGGACTGCAAAAGTGGTAAAATGCTAACTTGTGGGAAATGGTCTAAAAAACGTTTTGACAAAGTTTCCGATTGCAAGGACCACGAGTTAGCACTTTGAGTTAGCACTTTGGAAAAGTTAGCACAATAGCGGAAAAAGAGCTTGCAAAGTTAGCCCTTTGGTATATTTGCCA
This sequence comes from Nemertoderma westbladi, assembly GCA_032718475.1. Classification (NCBI taxonomy): domain Eukaryota; kingdom Metazoa; phylum Xenacoelomorpha; order Nemertodermatida; family Nemertodermatidae; genus Nemertoderma; species Nemertoderma westbladi. Next base: position 15,774 of record JAUCBJ010003028.1, on the reverse strand, counting down.
ACACATCTCCGCCTGCATCCGCCTGGCGACTACAATTAATTTTAATTTAATCTCGATAACATCAGCAAGGCGCCTATGGCACCAGGTAATTGCCCCTTCCACAACCTACGGATGTTGTGTGTATGGCATTAATGCTGACGATGCCCATAATTTAGAATATGTAGTGAAACTCCGTGCTTTCTTCTGGAAACTTTGGAGCGGGATCAGCAAGTACTCCAGCTCCACAGCTATACTAAATGCTGTGGATAACCTGACTGACAGAAAGACCGACAGCCAGACAGACTAGATTTATTAAACGTGAAAACTGACATCTGAAATGAAATCAGCACCCATTAAAACTCCCATAACGAGAATGTTAGTTAGTTTGTATTCTTTTTTAAGTTTTGACAGACAGACTGACTGACAGAAAGACCGACAAACAGACAGACTAGATTTATGTAAACCTGAAAACTGACATCAGAAATGAAATCAGCACCCCTTAAAAACCCCCATAGCGAGAATGTTAGTTAATTTGAATTATTTTTTATGTTTTGACAGACTGACTAATATAATGACCGACAGACAGACAGACTAGATTTATGTAAACGTGAAAACTGACATCAGAAATGTAATCAGCACTCCTTAAAACCCCCATAGCGAGAATGTTAGCGACAAGTTTTATTCGTAAGATATATTTTAAAACATTTATTTATTAATAATGCAATAACTGAATAACCAGATAAAGGAAAGACAAACCGAATTGAAACTTTACAGTACTAATAATAATTGTGGTGAGAGGTGATTGGAAATCAAGGATATATGTTATGTTATGGTATGGTAGGCACAGGCAAATGAATTGATGTCTGTTGAGATGTATTGAAGGAGCACTATTCCTTCTACTAGACTACTACAGTTAGGCCATGTCCTTGTGTGCTAGCCTAGGCACTGGCTTGGTCAATGACTTTAGCTTGCCATGTTAGTAATGTACAACTTCAAGAAATATTATTGGGCACGGCTGCTGCCCTTGCCATGCCTTAGGCTCTATAGGGGAGAATGGAGCCCATGTAAAGAATACCAGACTTTCTACCGTTATATTTCACTTTGCAGTTACCCCCATGTGAAGAATACCAGGTTTTCACCAAAAACACACGTTTCGGAAGGGCTGATTCTAACCAAAACAATAAACGAATAAGTATCTGTACAGGTTATAAGACAGAAATGAGCGCTATAAAACACTTAATAAAGATAAATTAAAAAAAATAAAAAATCTTCATATATAAAATTCCAATAAAAAGTCGACCGAAAAGTGAAATCCTGGTATTCTTCACATGGGCAGAGAATGGAATCAGCGTATGAATTTACAATGTTAATTATGTTTAAATCAATGAAAAATACATTTATTAACGCAAATCACTTGAAAAAATAAAAAACTATAATGGAATGGGGTACATGGATTCCAGATATCTAATTTCTGTGCAAAATAACTTTAATCGTATGGCGCTAAATAATTAATTTCCATGGAGAGACCGTTCAAAATGACTCAACCATACAATTTAGGTGAAGATATTAACTTAGATTATGGCTTCCGACATTTATGGCTTCCGACACACACACACACACACACCTATACGGGTTAACTATGGATTCTGTGGACAAGCTCACAACCAAGGGATCTGTGGACGTACTTATTTATTAAATATCTAGAGAACTATCCAATGAAAATCCTTCAAATTTTCAAATTAGCTTCCTAATAAGTAATGGGAAATGTTTGCTTTTCAAAATTTAAAATTTTTCCAATATTTCAAAAATCATTTTTTTACATTCACTGTGCGGACATTGCTTTTGGTGACGTCATAATTATGTGTGTTGTGCCTGAGTGTGTTCAGTGATGTCCACAAACCCCAACTGGGGTCAAGACACATACGAAAATTAATGTCCACATTCCACAACTAGTGTAACACATACAGTATAGGGGAAAGGAAACTGAAATGCTTTGTTTTTATGCAACTTCATGGATATGATTCTACTAATTGGACTACTTGGTCGGGTCAGTCCATAGAGATAATGTTCTTTTATTGTTTTTATACACTCGTGAATAATTATTGTAAAAGTTAATATTTCCTTATTAGTTACCTAAGGACTACTTGTGGTACAAGTTTTCTTAGTTTACTCAGTTTCTATAACAATGTGTTTTCACTTAGTCCATAGCGATAGCAGCGCTGAACAATCCCGCCTGTAAAGCAATGCATACAAGTTAGCATGTATCAATTTTGTTTTGAAAATACTTGCAGTCTCAAGAAATATACCGTAATACTGCCATCACTGCTCAAAATATTCTTTTTTTCTGCGGGAAGACTAATTAATTTTAGGTTGTATATAAATACAAATAGAGTGGCGCACAACAATTAATGACATAACTCTTATCATTCAATTATATTAATTATGAATTTTATGCTTTAAAATTATTTGGACCCTTCTACAGTACGTATTGTAAGAGCAATAGACGCTATGCATATGTCTTATATAATAAATTAACGAGAACACACCGTTCCAAATACTGTCCCTTGCGCACATCTGAGGACATTAGTTTTTGTATTGTTTTTTCTGCAGACCATACGGTATGTAGTTGCAATGGACATTAAGAAATTTTTTTATATATTGACGAAAACACACCGTTCTAAATACTGTCCCTTGCGCACATCTGGGGACATTAGTTTTTGTATTGTTTTTTTCTGCAGACCATACGGTATGTAGTTGCAATGGACATTAAGAAAATTTTTTATATATTGACGAAAACACACCGTTCTAAATACTGTCCCTTGCGCACATCTGGGGACATTAGTTTTTGTATTGTTTTTTTCTGCAGACCATACGGTATGTAGTTGCAATGGACATTAAGAAATTTTTTTATATATTGACGAAAACACACCGTTCTAAATACTGTCCCTTGCGCACATCTGGGGACATTAGTTTTTGTATTGTTTTTTCTGCAGACCATACGGTATGTAGTTGCAATGGACATTAAGAAATTTTTTTATATATTGACGAAAACACACCGTTCTAAATACTGTCCCTTGCGCATATCTGGGGACATTAGTTTTTTTAGTGCTGGGAGTATTATAATACGGCCCTACGTATAGTTGCAATGAATGTTAAGAATATTTAATATATTTAGCAAAAACATACCATTGAAAATACTGTCCTTTACGCACATCTGGGGACATTGGTTTTTCTATAGGTGAGATAGGCTCTACGTGAACCATGTCCTGGAATATAGTGTCGTCATTCACAGGTACCTGACCCCCCCCCCCCCCAGGGTTTTTTCTAAATATGTTAGGGAAATTTCTAAATGAAAATAGCGATTTATAAATTTTTATACTTGTTTAGAAATTGGTCACATAGAGACTAACCAATTCGCGCGGGAAGGTTTTAAACTTTACATGCATTTAACTCAGAATATTATTTCTCATTTTTTCCTTCACTCAAAACCTATCTACACCGTCATTTTTTAATGAATTCGTTTGAAATTTTCAGTGAATGGTCTTGACATATTCACATATTGGCCATTATTGATCAGAAGACTAATGTTAACTAAAAAAATGAAAAAATATTAACTAAATGTGTTTTATTTTTGGCCGATATTTTCAGACATTAATTTTCAAACATAACTTACGCTGGAAATTTCAAAATTCTGTCTATAAGTTTTATTGGTTAATGTCAAGACCATTCACTGAAAATTTCAAACGAATTGATTAAGAAATGACGGAGTAGATCGATTTTGAATGAAGAAAAAAATGAGAAATAATATCATATGCACAGTTTCTACTAAATAAAGTGGAGTGGGCTGCTAAGGAGGTTGGATTGCATATAAATGCTAGCAAGACCGAATTCATGACCTTTAATGTTGATGGAAACTTGACAACCATTGATAATAATCAACTAAGGAAGGTCGATGACTTCCAGTACCTTGGATCATGGATAGAGTAGCAAAAAGGACATACAAGTTAGGAAAGCAAAGGCTTGGGTAGCTCTATCAAAAATGGATACCATCTGGAAATCAGATCACTCCAGGCACCTGAAGACTAAGTTCTTTCGAACCACAGTGTAAAGTGTATTTTTATACGGGGGTAAGACCTGGACACTGACGAAATCACTTTAACAACGAATTGATGGTTGCTACACAAGACTTCTAAGGGCAGCCCTAAACATCAGCTGGAGACAACACATGACAAATGCCGAGCTTTATGGTACAATACCACCTGTATCAACCACCCTCCGTGAACGCTCGACCTAGTAGTAGTTGGAGAATCGGGAATCCTGGAAGGATCTCATTTCCACTGTCCGAGTTCGCTCGACCTAGTAGTAGTAGTAGAATCGGGAAGCCTGGAAGGATCTCATTTCCACTGTCCGAGTTCGCCCGACCTAGTAGTATTAGTAACATTCATTGCAACTATACGTAGGGCCTATTATAATACTCCCAGCACTACAAAAACTAATGTCCCCAGATGTGCGCAAGGGACAGTATTTAGAACGGTGTGTTCTCGTTAATTTATTAATATTATTATATATATATTCTTAACGTCCATTGCAACTACCTACATAAGTAGAACGTAGGGCATAATATAATACTCTCAGCACTACAAAACCAATGTCCCCAGATGTGCGCAAGGTACAGTACACTATTTAGAATGGGTGTGTTTACGTTAATTTATTATAATGTCTATTTCCACTACAGTACGTAGAAATGGTCTAAAAAATTAAAGGTATAAAATTAATGATATAATTAATATAATTGAATGATGTGAATGTAATTTGAATGATAAGAGTTATATCATATATCGTTGTGCTCCACTTTGTTTGTTTAAACATGAATTTAATTAGTGCCCCCGCAGAGAAAAAAAAGTAGCAGTGGCCGTATTACGATATTTGTCCACATATTTTTTAAAAAATTTATTCATGCTTGTATCATAGTGCATGCGGGATTGTTTAGCACTATCGACTAAGTGAAAATCCATTGTTATAGTAACTGAGGAAAGTTGCACCACAAGGGGTGCTTAGGTAACTCATAAGGAAATATTAACTTTTACAATTATTCACGAGTGTATAAAAACAATAAAAAAACATTATCTAGGGATTGCCTAAGCTGCATTGTCTCAACGACAGACCTGACTAACTAATCCATAAATAATTGAACATAACACATAACTTACTTAATTTCAACCACAAACCGGGGTCGTTAAAAATTAAGCTCACTGGGGACATTGTGACGTCATAAAATGACGTAGATAATGTGTGTATACTTATCACTGTTATAGTGGGGACATCAATATTTACACCCCATACACACCGAACACATACGAGTGCGGCTTAACACAAACAAAGTGGGGACTGAGCCTAAATACGGTGAAATTTCATATTTAGACTAATTTGGCAATGAAGATTTCGAATTTCCAGTCAGAACGTTCTGGGGACGTCCCCAGTTCGCGAAAGGTCCCCAGAACGTGGGTATTGTATGGCACTTACGTCCACAGTATGTAGCGTTAACCAGTGCACCTACACACACAGACTTTTGGAAAACAGCCATAGTATAATTATATCAGTTCGCTGATGGCTCGCCATTCGTGTCTCGCCCCACATTGATATTCGGAACAGAAAAACAATAATTTATTTCACTCTTTCAACAAACCAGAGAGACTCATAGCTGCAGTGAATATTAACATCCCGACGTTACTTTAGTAATAATATTAATGTCATTGAACCCGAAACCTAAACACACACACACACCTCCAGTCAGCCAGTTCAATGGAGAGTGAGTGAATGGATAGGGAATTAATGCTATCCTACCAACAGCCCCGACTCAAACAGACTACAGCGGCCAAGAATGCAGTTAAGGCTGCATCTAGGTCCCTGAACAGGCAGTACTTTGTTAATTTACAGGAGCTAATAAACCAACAGGTTGATGCCATCAATGATGCTGACGACAGCAGGCAATCATCCCAGGCATGGAGATCGATCAACTTGCTTGCTGGTCGAAAAAGCCAACCAACCACCAAGGTTAAGGCTGAATCACCAGCCGATCGCCTTAATGGTTGGAAGGCCCACTTTGAAAAGCTGCTCAATAATGACAGGGTATTGCCTGATAACTTTATAGAAGTAAAAGTTTCTGAGTCTGTACTCCCAGATATTCCCATTGGTGATATCTCCTTTGCAGAAGTGAAGGCTGCTGCAAAGAGCATTAAGACCAATCGTGCCAGTGGAGTAGATGGTGTTCCCCCTGAGGTCTTTAAAATACCTGAGTGTTTAAAGCTCATCTATCCCATCATAGTAGACATGTACCGTACCACAAGAGTCCCAGATGAAATGAAAACAAATAAGTTGGTGCCAGTTCCCAAGAAGGGCAACCTAACAATCTATGGTTCTTTTCGGGGAATCTCATTGATCTCGATTGCTGCAAAGCTATACAATAGAATTCTATTAAATCGCATCAGGGATCCCATTGAGAGACTGCTCCGTGGAAATCAGAATGGGTTCCGTAAAGGTCGTGGGACCATGGAGCCAATTTTGGCACTTAGAAGGATAATTGAAGAGTTATCAAAAATGAAAGACAGGCATCTGGCTGTTATCTTTGTTGACTTCTTCAAGGCCTTTGATTCAGTCTCTCGCTCACGTATGTTCAGCATACTTTCAATATATGGGATTCCTGATGAAATTATTGCAGCAATCAGATCAGTATACGATGGTTCGACAACATTTGTGTCTACTGTTGACGGTGACACAGAACCATTTGAAGTGTTATGGGGCGTCCTCCAGGGAGACACACTTGCACCATTCTTGTTCATAATTGTTGTTGACTATGTTCTACGGATGTCCTTAGATCATCATAATGGTGATGGGGTAATGATAACTCCACCTACAGGCTCCAGAGGTCGAGGAAATCCTGCCAAGTACCTAACTGATCTAGACTTTGCTGATGACTTAGGAGTACTCTCAGAATCACTAGAGGGAGCCCAACGGCTCCTCAGCTCATTAGAACATGCTGCTTCTAGTGTTGGTCTTTTTATTAACTCCAGAAAGACCAAAATTTTGACAGTTAACTTTGAAAGTCCTCAGCAAGTCTCTGATCGGATGAGCATAAGCTCAAAAGATGGTATGCTTGAGCATGTGGATGACTTCTGTTACCTGGGATCATGGATCCGGAAGTCAGGTGAGGACCTTCGAATACGTAAGGGAAAGGCATGGGCAGCCTTGAATAGGCTTTCCAGGATTTGGAAGTCACCGAGAATTAATCGGAAACTTAAGGTCCGGTTATTTAGAGCAGCAGTAGTTCCAGTACTCCTCTATGGGAGTCCATGCTGGGCTCTAACTGCTGAGGACACCAAATCTCTGGACGGCACATTCACAACAATGCTACGCCGGGTTCATTGTGTCAAGTTCAATGCACACATCTCCAACCAGACACTATATAACATTGGAGGTGTCTCATTGGTTCCCCCAAGCTTGACACTAGAACAAAATCGCACCGCTTTGCAGGACATTGCTTTCGTCGTGAGGACCAGCCAGTGCATAATCTAAGTTCGTGTAGGATCTAAGTACGTGTAGGATCTAAGTTCGTGTAATAACTAAGTTTGCTTAGTATCTAAGTTCGTGTAGGAACTAAGTTCGTGTAGGATCTAAGTTCGTGTTGGATCTAAGTTCGTGTAGGATCTAAGTTTGCTTAGGATCTAAGTTCGTATAGGATCTAAGTTCGTGTAGTATCTAAGTTTGCTTAGGATCTAAGTTCGTGTAGGATCTAAGTTTGTGTAGGATCTAAGTTCGTGTAGGATCTAAGTTCGTGTAGGATCTAAGTTCGTGTAGGATCTAAGTTCGTGTAGGATCTAAGTTCGTGTAGGATCTAGGTTCGTGTAGGATCTAAGTGTGTCTAGGTTATAAGTTTGCTTAGGATCTATGTTTGTGTAAGATCTAAGTTTGCTTAGGATCTAAGTTTGTGTAGGATCTAAGTTTGCTTAGGATCTAAGTTTGTGTAGGATCTAAGTTTGCTTAGGATCTAAGTTTGTGTATGATCTAAGTTTGCTTAGGATCTATGTTTGTGTAGGATCTAAGTTTGCTTAGGATCTAAGTTTGTGTAGGATCTAAGTTTGCTTAGGATCTAAGTTTCTGTATGATCTAAGTTTGCTTAGGATCTAAGTTCGTGTAGTATCTAAGTTTGCTTAGGATCTAAGTTCGTGTAGGATCTAAGTTCGTGTAGGATCTAAGTTCGTGTAGGATCTAAGTTCGTGTAGGATCTAAGTTCGTGTAGGATCTAAGTTCGCGTAGGATCTAAGTTTGTGTAGGATCTAAGTTCGTTTAGGATCTAAGTTCGTGTAGGATCTAAGTTCGTGTACGATCTAAGTTCGTGTAGGATCTAAGTTCGCGTAGGATCTAAGTTCGTATAGGATCTAAGTTCGTGTAGTATCTAAGTTTGCTTAGGATCTAAGTTCGTGTAGGATCTAAGTTTGTGTAGGATCTAAGTTCGTGTAGGATCTAAGTTCGTGTAGGATCTAAGTTCGTGTAGGATCTAAGTTCGTGTAGGATCTAAGTTCGTGTAAGATCTAGGTTCGTGTAGGATCTAAGTGTGTCTAGGTTATAAGTTTGCTTAGGATCTATGTTTGTGTAAGATCTAAGTTTGCTTAGGATCTAAGTTTGTGTAGGATCTAAGTTTGCTTAGGATCTAAGTTTGTGTAGGATCTAAGTTTGCTTAGGATCTAAGTTTGTGTATGATCTAAGTTTGCTTAGGATCTATGTTTGTGTAGGATCTAAGTTTGCTTAGGATCTAAGTTTGTGTAGGATCTAAGTTTGCTTAGGATCTAAGTTTCTGTATGATCTAAGTTTGCTCAGGATCTAAGTTCGTGTAGTATCTAAGTTTGCTTAGGATCTAAGTTCGTGTAGGATCTAAGTTCGTGTAGGATCTAAGTTCGTGTAGGATCTAAGTTCGTGTAGGATCTAAGTTCGTGTAGGATCTAAGTTTGTGTAGGATCTAAGTTCGTTTAGGATCTAAGTTCGTGTAGGATCTAAGTTCGTGTACGATCTAAGTTCGTGTAGGATCTAAGTTCGTGTAGGATCTAAGTTCGTGTAGGATCTAAGTTCGTGTAGGATCTAAGTTCGTGTAGGATCTAAGTTTGTGTAGGATCTAAGTTTGCTTAGGATCTAAGTTTGTGTAGGATCTAAGTTTGCTTAGGATCTAAGTTTCTGTATGATCTAAGTTTGCTTAGGATCTAAGTTCGTGTAGTATCTAAGTTTGCTTAGGATCTAAGTTCGTGTAGGATCTAAGTTCGTGTAGGATCTAAGTTCGTGTAGGATCTAAGTTCGTGTAGGATCTAAGTTCGTGTAGGATCTAAGTTCGTGTAGGATCTAAGTTTGTGTAGGATCTAAGTTCGTTTAGGATCTAAGTTCGTGTAGGATCTAAGTTCGTGTACGATCTAAGTTCGTGTAGGATCTAAGTTCGTGTAGGATCTAAGTTCGTGTACGATCTAAGTTCGTGTAGGATCTAAGTTCGTGTAGGATCTAAGTTCGTATAGGATCTAAGTTCGTGTAGTATCTAAGTTTGCTTAGGATCTAAGTTCGTGTAGGATCTAAGTTTGTGTAGGATCTAAGTTCGTGTAGGATCTAAGTTCGTGTAGGATCTAAGTTCGTGTAGGATCTAGGTTCGTGTAGGATCTAAGTGTGTCTAGGTTATAAGTTTGCTTAGGATCTATGTTTGTGTAAGATCTAAGTTTGCTTAGGATCTAAGTTTGTGTAGGATCTAAGTTTGCTTAGGATCTAAGTTTGTGTAGGATCTAAGTTTGCTTAGGATCTAAGTTTGTGTATGATCTAAGTTTGCTTAGGATCTATGTTTGTGTAGGATCTAAGTTTGCTTAGGATCTAAGTTTGTGTAGGATCTAAGTTTGCTTAGGATCTAAGTTTCTGTATGATCTAAGTTTGCTTAGGATCTAAGTTCGTGTAGTATCTAAGTTTGCTTAGGATCTAAGTTCGTGTAGGATCTAAGTTCGTGTAGGATCTAAGTTCGTGTAGGATCTAAGTTCGTGTAGGATCTAAGTTCGTGTAGGATCTAAGTTTGTGTAGGATCTAAGTTCGTTTAGGATCTAAGTTCGTGTAGGATCTAAGTTCGTGTACGATCTAAGTTCGTGTAGGATCTAAGTTCGTGTAGGATCTAAGTTCGTGTAGGATCTAAGTTCGTGTAGGATCTAAGTTCGTGTAGGATCTAAGTTTGTGTAGGATCTAAGTTTGCTTAGGATCTAAGTTTGTGTAGGATCTAAGTTTGCTTAGGATCTAAGTTTCTGTATGATCTAAGTTTGCTTAGGATCTAAGTTCGTGTAGTATCTAAGTTTGCTTAGGATCTAAGTTCGTGTAGGATCTAAGTTCGTGTAGGATCTAAGTTCGTGTAGGATCTAAGTTCGTGTAGGATCTAAGTTCGTGTAGGATCTAAGTTTGTGTAGGATCTAAGTTCGTTTAGGATCTAAGTTCGTGTAGGATCTAAGTTCGTGTAGGATCTAAGTTCGTGTAGGATCTAAGTTCGTGTAGGATCTAAGTTCGTGTAGGATCTAAGTTCGTGTAGGATCTAAGTTTGTGTAGGATCTAAGTTCGTTTAGGATCTAAGTTCGTGTAGGATCTAAGTTCGTGTACGATCTAAGTTCGTGTAGGATCTAAGTTCGTGTAGGATCTAAGTTCGTGTACGATCTAAGTTCGTGTACGATCTAAGTTCGTGTAGGATCTAAGTTCGTGTAGGATCTAAGTTCGTGTAGGATCTAAGTTCGTGTAGGATCTAAGTTTTTGTAGGATCTAAGTTCGTGTAGGATCTAAGTTTTCTGTAGGATCTAAGTTCGTGTAGGATCTAAGTTCGTGTAGGATCTAAGTTCGTGCTAGGATCTAAGTTCGCTGTAGGATCTAAGTGTGCCTAAGTTCTAAGTTTGCTTAGGATCTAAGTTTGCTTAGGTTTTAAGTTTACCTACGAAATGAGTTTGCCAAGATTAGGTCAGTCTACAACAGGTTGTTTTTTTGTGTTCACTTAAGCTAACCCTTTCTTCTGCCGCATAATACTTTTGCTTCTTTCGTTTGTATAAGTGATCTTCTAATAATAATATATATGTATAATAATTAAGATAATTATTAATAGATAGAATATTTAGATAAAAACTTATAATGGTGATAATTACTATTTTCAAGAAGCCAGGAATTTAGAGTTCAATGGAGTTCCGCGAGATGTTTTATCAGATTTTGTTACTGGATCTGTCATGATAGCAAAAACACTAAAATTAGCGGCTACCTAAATTATCTGATACTTTTGTCAATTTAAGAATAAATATTTTAATATCAACATATTTAATATGAAAATCCAATCTGATCCCGATCACATAAGTTCTCGTAGATTCAGACTCCTTGGCTATTTAACTTTATTTAGGCTTTACGGGTCGTGAACGCATATATGTCATTTTATAACGGGACTTTATGTTACTTACGCCTTATTAATACATGCTTCGGGTATTTAAAGTAAAGGATACTAATAAACCGTGGATCCATCTGTAACAGCTACCTGGAACCTCATTCCGACACGTTCCTTGTATTCCATTCGTCTGGGAAGAGGGAGCACTCGTAGGTTGACATTCCCTGTCGGTATGTGAGTCACTATTCGTAAAAATAAAGTGTTAAATATTATATAACTACAGTAATATAACATTATGAATTATTGAAGTTGAGCTGTTTAATGAAACTATAATAAAGGATGTTTTTAATATTAATGTATTTCAAATATGTAATATTATTGGTTATGTATAGTGCTAGTTCAATCCCCGGTGACATGCTTCCTGATTTTTTCAATTTCTGAACAAAATCATAATAATGTCAATAATTGGGTGTACAGTATTTTAAGCCTTATTCTAGTTGACCAAAAACTGAGCCTGTATCTTTTTTTACTACAAAATCCAGCATGCTAACTGTAACCGAAACCGCCTACAGTATAAACTTTAAATGAAAACCGTAACAACAAAAAGATCTGATTCGGGGTCGATACCGGCACTCACATCCTAAGTCTGGCGCTTTTTACCGACTGATCTACCATAGATAAGTCCCTCTATCCTATAACAACTACTATTTTTTTTTACATAATTTAATTTTAATTAATAGATGAATTATATAAATCACATTAATTAACAATTCTTAAGTAATATTATTAAAGGCTATATTTTATTATTGTATTATAATTATTTATATTTTTTAATTAATTATTTTATTCCAATATTGTAACATTACTCAAAGCCGTTACTATTAACAGCGAGTTGTTATTTAGCACTTTACAACTTTAAAGGACATTACAGCATTGTATTGGCCTGTACATTTAGTATTGTATTTGGTGTTATTGTTTACGTGGTAACCCATGACGGCGTTAAGTAATGTCCATGTCCACTAAGGGGACATAACTTAACGCCGTCATTGGATACCACGTAAACAATAGGTGGAAATTTGCCTGACAGCCAGATAGGCCTACTGCATTACCTACCGGTAGGCGGGGTATAGCTATTAATAACCAGTAGGGCCTAGCTATATTATTATAACATGGCTCAAAAACGCCACCATAAATATAAGCTAACTTATTTATAACATAATTTATGTCATTTTTACAATTATTTATACAGCAACTAATATAATTTGTGCAGTTTCTATCACTTATAATGTATATGTACAATCATTTCGTAATGTTAGTGTAATTTCGTAGTGTTCTGATCCTCGTGGCTTTATTTTCACTCACTCACTAACGTTCGTCCGTGTAACATAGACACTCGGATCATCACACTGTAAAGTGCTACTTTACACACAAGTGTGAACAGTTATTACCAGATTAATTAATTATTTTACACGACAAATATATGAAATATTATTAATCCACCACTGTCATCGCCACTGTGAAATCCACACAGGGTCGTATGGAAACTGCACAATGGTTGTTGTCATTTTAGTTCTCAGCTTAAAGGCACAACAATTAAATACGGTATGATCGGGGAGAGCCATATATGGGGGTCTCAGTTAGATTATGCAGTTACTGTATACAACTCATTTTTACGTCCGCGAAGAATACCAGGTTTTCACTTTTCGGTCGAAATTTTATTGAGATTTTAATTTCTGTATTTTTAAATTTTTCCTTACTGTTTTAAATGTTTTATAGCGTTTACTGCAATCTTATATATAACCTGTACATATACGAATTCGTTTATTGTTTTGGTTAGAATCAGTCCTTTAGTAACCTGGATTTTAGTGAAAACCTGGTATTCTTTACATTGGGGTAAACTGCAAAGTGAAATAACGGCAGAAAGTCTGGTATACTTCACATGGGCCACTTCCGACATAAAAACGCAACAAACCTGTTCTGGATGGTTTCTTGTAACGTTCGGGTTGTTTCTCCCCGTAAAACGAGACTATTACTGGTTTATTGTTCCCAAGTCGCTCTTCTGCTAATTTTAGTTCGTTCCTTTACAAAAAATAATGATATGTTTACGTAATTAGAATAAGTTGTAGTTCCGTTAATGGTGTTATTTACTAATTCGTATTCGGTCTGTATTATTATTTAGTAGGTGTTGTATTGTACTCTCTTATCTCTTATAGTGATAAACAACTTCCCAATTGGGGGTGAATACCGCCCATGTGAAGAATAACAGGATTTCACTTTTCGGTCGACTTTTTATTAGAATTTTATATATGGAGATTTTTTATTTTTTTTAATGTATCTTTATTAAGTGTTTTATAGCGCTTATTTCTGTCTTATAACCTGTACATATACTAATTCGTTTATTGTTTTGGTTAGAATCGGCCCTTCTGTAACCTGTGTTTTTAGTGAAAACCTGGTATTCTTCACATGGGGGTAACTGCAAAGTGAAATATAACGGCAGATAGTCTGGTATTCTTCACATGGGCCGAATATATCATATTTAATTTAATTACTATTACAGCCCGCGTAGAAAGGGAATTTAAGTATTTTAGTAAAATGTGTATAGAATGTCAACACTGGATAACTTCAGTTAGTTGACATGACATGAAGTAAAAATAAAGTATAGTTTTCTTCGGCCGTTAGTCTAGATATTTCGCACAAAGTGACGACTTATTCCCGAAAACTGCCTTGGCTCCCATGCTTGGATCGAACCCATGACCTCCTCTGATACAGTAGATGTACGAATTTAATGCAACCACTACACCATGGCGGAACTTGCTTTTGTTCTTTATGAATTAATAAACTAATAATTATTCGACTTCAACTCGACATTATGTATATTATTGCCTAGATATCTAATATACGCATTTTAATTTTCATCAATATTTATAAATTTTCCAACCCAATAAACTAAATTTTACAGTAGTTATATTATTATTTATTCAAAACATAAACATACAGTACAGTAATACATAGTGTAGTACGCGAATAGTAGAGTGAACTACACTTAATGGTGAAATCAGTATAATTAACTTACGCGGTTTTTGTAGATTTACTGAGTCTCTTTCGCACCCAGTCAGCCATCGATGTCTGTTCCAAATCGTCGGAATCTTGCGGGTGGATTATCCAACCTGAGAAATTATCAAATACAATAAATCCACCGGTACAGGAAGCAACTCGAAGACCAGAGGAAGCTAACGCGAAGTCTTTAAGTATAACTCATGTTATATGTAGCCTACTCTTACTAATTATTCACATTAACTGCATACCAGTACACCATGAACTCCCCTTGAACTCCCCCCCCCCAATCCTTCTTCCACTCAAACACAACTCATACCCCCCCCCCCCCCCCCCACCGATCCCTCCCGTTCCCTCCCACTCCCCCCTCCTCCTTCCCAAACTTACCCTTTTCTTCGCATGCTCGAGACATCATAGAGAAGGTTAGAAGACTACCCGGCACCGACCTTTGGCTGTCCTCTAAAGCAGTACAAATAGTAATACGTTACACAGGGACTTTATTTTTAATATTACTATAATAATTTAATCTCGATAAAGAATATAGCGATTCATTCAAAACACATATTATAACAACGATGTTATAAAACTTTATAAATCCAAAGTTTATTAAATGAATTCAAACTAAATAGGTAAACTTACTTCCTGTTAGCAATGAAGATAGTCTAGAGGCACTGCTTCCCTTCCCTAAACTATCACGACCTGAAAAAAAAAAAAATACTCTATATTTCAGGGAAAAACATAATAGATATAATATTATTAATATCGATTTCCTGAGATATATTAGTCAAATTAAATTTTATATCAAACTTTATTTCACCAACGTTAATTAATTTAGGATACAGTAAATAATCGATATCTTACCTTTACTACCTCTACCTCCCTTCTTCTGTAACTGAATATCTAACTTAGTCGCGGAGCCCCTGTAACTCTCCTTTCTACCTTTCCCAGCTTCTGTACCCCCCGTGGGCGGCTGTTGTTGGTGTCGTGTAAGGCCATGGTCATCATCTGCCGATCCTCGTTTGTGTATAGGCAGCGAATGTAGACTGAAATAAATAATGCGAACAAACTGTTTCATAGAGAATAACAATCTGGCAAATCTTTGTGATGAAATACTGAAGGTTTGTGTTATATTTTGTTGACAGCTGTTAATCGTGTTAGTATATGCACTAGCTGTGTTGGTTGTGAAAGGAAAATGTGCCATTGATGAAATACAACCTGGTAGCTGCTAGACTCTTTCCATGTTTATAGAACTTAACTCAGCATCAGGAACTGTTCCCACATGTCTTCCCTTGGTTCGGTGTTTAACACAACGTTTCCGTGGATGT
>JAUCBJ010003027.1:0-43573 GCA_032718475.1 Nemertoderma westbladi | reverse complement strand
GTGATTGAGAGAAGGGAGGTAGATATTCAACTAGAGATGGACTCGGGAATCGGATTAGTGATTTCGACATTCTCACCACCCGACGAAAGTCTCAACATACTTTTCCACACAAGTTTGTATAAATAGAAAAATTCAAATAATTATAATAAAATTATACATTCGATTTTCATTGGTGCAATATTATATAAACTACATAATATTTCAAAAATGTATAAATCAAAAAGAATAATTTTTATTACTTTTACACTGTAACATGCACTTACATTACGTAACCATGACAATATAATGCACATTAATCTAAGCACGAAAATGTATTGGGAATAAATTCAAAGGAGTTTAGGTCGTGATGTGTGTCTCCATGGTTACGTGATGAGTTAAGGAATTATTAATGAGTCAGTAAATGACCTAATAACACCAAACATTGTTGTTTACTATTACCATGGAGACCGTTTTGTCGACTTGTTTCGATTCGCCGGTTCTAGAATCCTATTAAATCACCACTAAATACACCGACCAATAGAAAGTTGACGCAAATCCCATTAATATCTCATCTCAATGTTACAATTATGAGAAAGAAGCAGGTTATAGTGGCACCTTATTGGAACCAAAACAGTAAGTCAATAGAACAGGTTACACGTTACATTACAGTATATTTATGAGAGTAATCAGCTGTTATTTACGCCCTTGTGAAGAATACCAGGTCTTCACTTTTATTGTAATTTTATATGACGTGTAGAATTTGTATTTTATAAAAATATATCCTTATTAAGTGTTTTTTAGCGCTTTATTTCTATATTATAACCTGTACAGATACTAAATCGTTTAATGTTTTGGTTAGATTCAGCTTTTTGTGAAAACCTGCTATTCTACACATGGGGGTAAACTGCAAAGTGAAATATAAGAGCAGAAAGTCTGGGATACTTCATTATGGGCCGTTATTTAAGTGGATTTCGGGAGATCTCGATGTTTCACCGCTATCTACTATTTGTAATTCAAACTGAAAGTAATCGCACTAAATCATACATAAGGATAGCTAAACATTATAGTTGTGATGTAACTTAAACTAACTAATACAACATAATGACAGAAATAAATCCAATTTAAATAATCAGATATTTGAACTAATCGATACAATTAGAAATAATAACAGAACCAACAGAAATGAGAATTAATAAAACCTTAAAGGAGCCGAAATCGACGTCAAGTTTAAATCAAAAGTTGGGGAAGTACGGGAGAAAATGAAACATTTTGTATTTCCTCAGGTTGAATGCAACAACTGGGTCCCCAAAACTCATTAATACGATGATATTAATTAGTTTTCGGAAGGCGACATCTTCGATGACGTCATTATTCAAGTAATTATTTCCAACATCCTGATTGGCTGTTCGGCAACTGTAGCGTAACCGCCATCGAATATGTTAATAACATCCCTCCTCATAAGTATTAAGTCATCTTATTAACATAATTCAATGGCAATAAGGTGATTAATTAATTAATTAACGTGAATTATCGACGCTGATAAATATTGGTCTATCGATTCTACTGCCACCGGGATTATTGTTGCTATAACGACCACCCACTGTTATCCCGGGCTGCCTTCGCCTATTCGATGAGTCATTGTTCACACTGATCACTATTGGCTGTCGCATAGCAACACGTCCAGCTGTGCCAATCAGCGAAGTTGGCGACGTCTTACCGGCCCCGACGCTGATGTAAATGGGGCCATGGCTGGGTCGCGTTGTCTTGACAACCGATTTGCCAGTGCCGGGGCAAAGAGTTCTCCCGGCATTGCGCCGGTAGGTGGCGTCACTGGCACCCTGCCGATAGGGGGCATCAGAGAATCTAACCGAAACTATATCCCGCATACGTTCTGTTTTCCTCAGTGTCGAAGTTCTAGAACGCAGCCTGAGGCAATCTCTAGTCCGTTGCGAGATCGGGTCGGAAGACAACCGCTTCCTTGCCACAGGCGGTAGACCCTTCCTCGGGGTGGTTTTCTTCCGCGATTCGCCCACAGTGTTAGCGCCCTCTGGCGGCGTATATGGAATCCCCAACGAGTCCCACTCCTCCGCCGTGAAACAGACCCTGGAGTCCCGCCGGCCGCGGGTCTCATGGCTCCCCCTAGCAAGCGTGCCGCGGTAACGCTTCGGCAACGGGATCCCGAGTCGTTCGACCTCGTCCATCGTCACGATGACGCGTTTCCGCTTCCGACCGCGGATCCGCTTCCGGTTGACTCCGGCCAACTCTGTCGCCCCCACTACCGACTGTTTCCCCGCGGCTCCGGGGTTGGGCGACTTATCGTCCGGATTAGCCCCAACCTCCTTTGGATACCCGTAGGTGAAACCTTCCTCTTTGATTCTCATAGACTCGAACTGACCTCTCGCGATAAGCAGTCGGTCCAACTCCGTACAACCGCGGTTACTAATCAGTTCCACAGATCTAAAAAAATAATAACAATAATTATTTATGAATATCGCGTTATAATAATATAAATTATTTTCAAAGTGACCCAACTGCCAAATTTTCGAAATCTATAGTTCTGTTATTAGTGTTAGTGGATTCAGTCCGCTATGCGCTCCAACCAGAAAATGGGGGGGGGGGGGGGGGGGCACAGCCCAAGGGGCCAACACAGCCCAAGGGGCCGACACAGCCCAAGGGGCTAACACAGCCCAAGGGGCTAACACAGCCCAAGGGGGCTAACACAGCCCAAGGGGCCGACACAGCCCAAGGGGCCGACACAGCCCAAGGGGCCGACACAGCCCACGGGGCCGACACAGCCCAAGGGGCCAAGACAGCCCAAGGGGCCGACACAGCCCAAGGGGCCGACACAGCCCACGGGGCCGACACAGCCCAAGGGGCCAAGACAGCCCAAGGGGCCGACACAGCTCAAGGGGCCAACACAGCCCATGGGGCCGACACAGCCCAAGGGGCCGACACAGCCCACGGGGCCGACACAGCCCAAGGGGCCAAGACAGCCCAAGGGGCCGACACAGCTCAAGGGGCCGACACAGTCCAAGGGGCCAACATTTTTGCACACACTTCCGAAAAATACAAGCTTTAGATGTCTAGTTAGATAATTAATTATTCCATTGAATTCAGAACCGCCATAAACCTCCAAAACGCGAGAAGTAAGTTGTCACAATCCAATCCATTGAACTATTGAATGGGTTTTAAAAATTTCGCGGTATATATCGTATGTGACTCGTATATATTCTACCGAAAACAAGCCCCTAAAAGATCCATATTGCGCAAAAACAGGTTCAAACAATCAATTTACAAAATTGACATATTTCAAAATTTGGTGATGGCACCAAAACTTGGCACCCACCGAAAAAAACAAGTTTGAAATTTCTAAATTAATTTATATGAATTCCATCTAATTGCAAATACCAAAAAAGCGGTGTAAATAAAAAAAAGAGATGGTTCAAATCATATTTCTATTTCATGAAATTTAGTTTTCAAAAAACGTCTCAAAAAAAGTGCCAAAAGTTGGGTAAAAAATGGTGCTGTAACTCGAAAACTTCTAAAAAATTTTAAAAACCGTTTTCACTGTTAGGAATTACAGATTCGCAGCTGCTTTTGTTTTTCAGAGTTATAACAAAAATAACAACGGGGTGGTCATATTGACACCCCCCCCCCCCCCCCCCCCCGGGGTTAATAGGGTTAAGCTTATGTACCATTCTGAGGAATTGGTTCAACATAATGTTTGTTATGGGAATTAATTTAGTGTGTGTCTCAAACGTGGAACCAAAACAAATTAAATAAGTCATTTTAAATTTAGTCAGAAATTTTCAAAATGAAATACGTCATTTTTAAAATTGAAAAAACATGAATTTTGGCCGTTTTTTGTGATGTAACTTTTGCAATTTCCAACCAACATATTATCTAAATGGTGGTTCCAGCTATAAAGGATTAGTAGAACATTATCATGGAAAGTTGATGCAATTTGGTCCAGTAGTTCCAGAGAAACAGGTACATGAGTGAAAAATAAAAACGAAAAATGAAATTCTGAGATAATGGCATTTAAAGTTTTCAAACCTTCCCGCTATTTTTTGTTAAATGAAGGGATAATTCAAATTATATTTAAAAAATAAGGAAGAATACTTCTTAACTAAAATTTTCGATATGGGGGTTTTCCGGAGTGGTGATTGCATTTCCGATGTCAGTTTTAACGTCTGACGAATTCCAGACTGTCAGTCTGTCTGTTTATCAGACAATCTGTGCTACAGTAGGTGTTATCAAAATTTTCATTGTTAAAAGCGTTATAAACATAGTCTTACCCGCTTGACTTGAACTCAAGAAAATCTTACTCAAAGATAAAACTTGAGTTTCAAGATGGCCTTGAAATCGGTTACCCAGCCCAATGGCTAGGGGAAATCCATGTGTCCTATCCCACGAGATACAGTAAATAATCGAATTAACTTAATTCCGTTATCCCGAAAGCAAAGTTCTAAATGTCCTAATTTCAGTTAGTAAATTCATAAAAAAACATTTAAATTCTGACTGTTAGTTTGTCAATTAAACTGTTTTTTCTAGGTTAATATAATTTTGTTTTTTATTAAGTCTTTTCTGCCAGTTTAGGAATTTATTTCTATTTTTTCTCTCTCTCTTTTTGAAAGAGGTGAATTTTTACTTTATTTTATTTATTACTTTTTGTCCGTGACAAAGTCTGTTAGCTAAATAAAATTATGGTTCCCTGTGTCGGTAAACGTCTGTGTAAGTTCAGTAAATTTTTTACTATCCCGTAAATTTATTGTTAACACGGTAAGGTAAGTCTCTTTACAATCCGGTAAGGGTTTTTCTGCCAGTTTGGCAATCTTTTATTATCCAGTAATTATGTTAGTTAGTTGGTTAATTTCTAGAATTAATTGTATAACATTTTAATTATACAATCTAATTAAGTTGACTAGGCAGGTTTAATGTCAATTATATACCGGTAAATAGATTAATTACATTCATCATTACAGCCATCAATTTTTATTTTATTTATTTATTTTTTTATTCCTCCTTTATAAACTCACGTGCTGATTATTACACATATTGCAGCAAGTATCATCATCATTCATTCATAATCAAAGCATCCATCAATCAAATCATTCATAAGCAAAACTCTATACACTCAGACAGCAAAAGTGACACAAAGTGGCATTTCTTTCCGATATTATCTGTTAAAACTGATACCTGCCCGATAGCTCTAGAATATTTAAATATATGGAAAGCATTCAAACCAGCCAAAAATGTAGTTATAGGGAGGATATCCCGGTTGCCAAATTCAATTTTGACGTCAGTTGTCACTTTTAACAAAACCTACTATGTCTGTATGTCGGTTTTTCTGTCTGTCCAGTGATCTGCACGTCAAAGTAATAGGAAGATATACCAACTAGCTACAAATTTTCTTATGGGGGTTTTCAAGTGTGTTGATTTCATTTCCGATGTCAGTTTTCATATATGACGTCATCCATATTGTCAGTTTGTCTGTCCAGCTGTCGGTTATATTGTGACGGACAGACAGACAACAATTCAGATCGACATGACACAGTTAAATGATAAAACTAACTTTAGAAATTAAATCAGTGACCCGGAAAACCCTTGTAACAACGTTTTCAGTTAGGTTGTGTGCATTCAAACATTTCAATGGACAGACCTTAATTAAATATTTAGTTAATTAGTGAATCCCCCCCCCCCCCACCCGTAGTTAATTACAACTAACTGATTGTTCTAGAATATTAACCTGTTAAATATATTGTCCCTGACCGTTTTAAACGCTCTCAACCGTTTCTCTCTCTTTGCAACCAGATAACAGAGATTCCTACAGGCCTCCAGATCGTGTCTCAACGATTTAATCATCTCCCTAGCGGATCGGTCCTCTTCCTCAACTGCGAGCTGCGTGTAACCCCGCCCTCGGGGCAACCGACCAATCAGAGGCCGTCTACCGGGGTCCGCCTCGCGGCGTAGACGCCAGTACCTAGCGACCGTCTCGCAGATCTCCATGGAGACCCCGGTCACCGTGGACACCGCTATGAGGTCGACGTGCTGGTGGAACTCCTCGAGGAGTTGGTTTAGTTTAGCGACTCGGGACCGCCGGATCCGTTCCGACTCCGAGCTGTCCGGTGCCACCGTGCCATAGCTCCACTTACCGAGCGCCTCGCCCCGCTTACGTCGCAAAGCCGTGTGCGTCGCGCAGAACGATACGAAATCCACCTGTAAGGGAATTAAACAATCAATCAATTAATAAATTAATTAATTAATCACTGCATTTAATTGCTGGACGTCTCTTTTTAACATATATGTTTCATTTACTCTTCCTCCGTAGTTGTGTCCACATTTAAATATAATGCCAATCAGTTTGTTAGTTACGGAGTGTTCAACCCTGGGAGGTAAAGTGTTGTATACTTACCTCCTCGTCCCGGTCCAACATCTCCGTCTCCAACTCGGCACGGAACGCGCATGTCACATGGTAACTACGACGACAGTTGAACACGGAACACTGGATACAGGCCCCGGCTTTATCCTTACAGACGGAACACAATAGGGACCAGCGGGCGCGCGGAACGCGGTTGATACCGGTGATCGGTTCCATAGCCGCTGAGTTGGCAATAGAAACCTGCGGTACCATAAAGTTAATTAGATACAGAAATAAACTAATTAAAATTAAACAATAAATTAATTACAAATAAACTGTAACTACAGTAATAGTATCGTAATTATAAGTTGAGTTAGAAAAGTGAAACCGGACTTAATTCGAGCTCTGGAATTAGAAACGCAAAGCAATGCATTTTTTGGATTCAAACAGATGTATCTTTATAAAATTTAAATTTATTAAGTTAAAACGGGATCGCCAGTTTTAGACAATCCTGGTACCAGTGGTCGGTACCGGTACAACTGACACTCACCTCCGGTACCCGTACCAGTAGCCGGTACCGGTACAACTGACACTCACTCCGGTACCCGTACCAGTAGCCGGTACCGGTACAACTGACACTCACCTCCGGTACCTGTACCAGTAGCCGGTACCGGTACAACTGACACTCACCTCCGGTACCCGTACCAGTAACCGGTACCGGTACAACTGACACTCACTCCGGTACCCGTACCAGTAGCCGGTACCGGTACAACTGACACTCACGTCCGGTACCTGTACCAGTAGCCGGTATCGGTACAACTGACACTCACTCCGGTACCCGTACCAGTAGCCGGTACCGGTACAACTGACACTCACCTCCGGTACCCGTAGCAGTAGCCGGTACCGATACAACTGACACTCAACACCGGTACCCGTACCAGTGGTCGGTACCGGTACAACTGACACTCACCTCCGGTACCCGTAGCAGTAGCCGGTACCGGTACAACTGACACTCACTCCGGTACCCGTACCCGTAGCCGGTACCGGTACAACTGACACTCACGTCCGGTACCTGTACCAGTAGCCGGTATCGGTACAACTGACACTCAACACCGGTACCCGTACCAGTGGTCGGTAGCGGTACAACTGACACTCACCTCCGGTACCCGTACCGGTACAACTGACACTCAACACCGGTACCCGTACCAGTAGCCGGTACCGGTACAACTGACACTCAACACCGGTACCCGTACCAGTCGCCGGTACCGGTACAACTGACACTCACCTCCGGTACCCGTACCAGTAGCCGGAACCGGTACCGATACAACTGACACTCAACACCGGTACCCGTACCAGTAGCCGGTACCGGTACAACTGACACTCACCTCCGGTACCCGTAGCAGTAGCCGGTACCGGTACAACTGACACTCACCTCAGGTACCCGTACCAGTAGCCAGTACCGGTACAACTGACACTCACTCCGGTACCCGTACCAGTAGCCGGTACCGGTACAACTGACACTCACCTCCGGTACCTGGACCAGTAGCCGGTACCGGTACAACTGACACTCACCTCAGGTACCCGTACCGGTACCGGTACAACTGACACTCACCTCAGGTACCCGTACCAGTAGCCGGTACCGGTACAACTGACACTCACCTCCGGTACCTGTACCAGTAGCCGGTACCGGTACAACTGACACTCACCTCAGGTACCCGTACCGGTACAACTGACACTCACCTCCGGTACCCGTAGCAGTAGCCGGTACCGGTACAACAGACACTCAACACCGGTACCCGTACCAGTAGCCGGTACCGGTACAACTGACACTTACCTCCGGTACCTGTACCGGTACAACTGACACTCACCTCCGGTTCCCGTACCAGTAGCCGGAACCGGTACCGCTCCGGTACCACTGACACTCACCTCCGGTACCCGTACCGGTACAACTGACACTCAACTCCGGTACCCGTACCAGTAGCCGGTACCGGTACAATTTTCACTCACCTCCGGTACCCGTACCGGTACAACTGACACTCAACTCCGGTACCCGTAGCAGTAGCCGGTACCGGTACAACTGACACTCAACACCGGTACCCGTACCAGTAGCCGGTACCGGTACAACTGACACTCACCTCCGGTACCCGTACCAGTAGCCGGAACCGGTACCGATACAACTGACACTCAACACCGGTACCCGTACCAGTAGCCGGTACCGGTACAACTGACACTCACCTCCGGTACCCGTAGCAGTAGCCGGTACCGGTACAACAGACACTCAACACCGGTACCCGTACCAGTAGCCGGTACCGGTACAACTGACACTCAACACCGGTACCCGTACCAGTAGCCGGTACCGGTACAACTGACACTCACCTCCGGTACCCGTACCGGTACAACTGACACTCACCTCCGTTACCCGTACCAGTAGCAGGAACCGGTACCGATACAACTGACACTCAACACCGGTACCCGTACCAGTAGCCGGTACCGGTACAACTGACACTCACCTCCGGTACCCGTAGCAGTAGCCGGTACCGGTACAATTTTCACTCACCTCCGGTACCCGTACCAGTAGCCGGTACCGGTACACTTTTCACTCACCTCCGGTACCCGTACCGGTACAACTGACACTCAACTCCGGTACCCGTAGCAGTAGCCGGTACCGGTACAACTGACACTCAACACCGGTACCCGTACCAGTAGCCGGTACCGGTACAACTGACACTCACCTCCGGTACCCGTACCGGTACAACTGACACTCACCTCCGTTACCCATACCAGTAGCAGGAACCGGTACCGATACAACTGACACTCAACACCGATACCCGTACCAGTAGCCGGTACCGGTACAACTGACACTCACCTCCGGTACCCGAAGCAGTAGCCGGTGCCGGTACAACAGACACTCAACACCGGTACCCGTACCAGTAGCCGGTACCGGTACAACTGACACTTACCTCCGGTACCTGTACCGGTACAACTGACACTCACCTCCGGTTCCCGTACCAGTAGCCGGAACCGGTACCGATCCGGTAGCACTGACACTCACCTCCGGTACCCGTACCGGTACAACTGACACTCACCTCCGGTACCCGTAGCAGTAGCCGGTACCGGTACAACTGACACTCACCTCCGGTACCTGTACCAGTAGCCGGTACCGGTACAACTGACACTCACCTCAGGTACCCGTACCGGTACAACTGACACTCACTCCGGTACCCGTACCAGTAGCCGGTACCGGTACAACTGACACTTACCTCCGGTTCCCGTACCGGTACAACTGACACTTACCTCCGGTTCCCGTACCAGTAGCCGGAACCGGTACCGATCCGGTACCACTGACACTCACCACCGGTACCCGTACCGGTACAACTGACACTCAACTCCGGTTCCCGCACCAGTAGCCGGAACCGGTACCGATCCGGTACCACTGACACTCACCTCCGGTACCCGTACCGGTACAACTGACACTCAACTCCGGTACCCGTACCAGTAGCAGGTACCGGTACAACTAACACTCACCTCCGGTACCCGTAGCAGTAGCCGGTACCGGTACAACTGACACTCACCTCCGGTACCCGTACCGGTACAACTGACACTCACCTCCGTTACCCGTACCAGTAGCCGGTACCGGTACAACTAAAACTTAATAACTACTCATAAATACTTAATTAAGATACATACTCCTACTGAACAGTAGTGTAGCGGTACATGGTACCGGTAGCTTCGTAGTCTAGCAGTAATCTGACTGTGCCGTAAAGGAGGCGACTAACGGCCGCAATGTATCATTATAATTAACAATAAAACTTAACAACTGGGATTTATCAGGTCCATCTATTATGATCGATCTACCAACATTAAATAGCAATTCACTCAATAATTATTTTAAAAAAAGCACGTGAACACAATCCTCAGGACCTTAGCCTACGGATTCAATCATGCCCAAACAACTTAAACAAGGGAAGAAAGGTACGACATCGTCTGGCGTATTTAACAAATCCATCTCGGAACAAATGGAGCGTCTTGGTGGTCTACAGGACAACATCGATGGATTGGACGATAGAATCGCTGAAATAGTATCAAAAGCATTAGACGACCGGTCAGAATTAGAGATCTCCAGTCATACTGTGACAGGCAGTGGATCCAGTTCGGAACAGCAACTTCGTGCTAAACAACGATCGTCCTTAATCAATACAATCAAGTCTCTTGTTAATTTCGAGGTAGAGAAAATACGTGATTCAATCGAAGAAATTAAAAGTAATCTCACTGATTTTGCCAATAATTTATCCCTACGTCACGATAATGCCGAGCAATATTCACGTCGGAATTGTGTCCTGATCCACGGATTGGAGCAACTTCCAGGTGAGAAATCCGAAGACGATACCTGTAATGTTGTGCTTCAATTCTTCAAGGAATCTCTAAATCTCAATATCGATGAAAGGGATCTGGATAGATGTCATCGCCTTCCTAGCAAAGCCCCCATAGATACCATCGGTAATCGTAAATATAATCCACCGATTATTGTCAAGTTAGTCCGATATAGAACACGGGCGAGAATATTCAAAGAGGTCCACCGCCTTCGCTCTTCGCCAAGCTTTATAACCGAGTGCTTAACGCCCCGTAGACGGGATTTACTAAAACGTATTCGTGTAAATGGGATTGGTTGGTCGCGAGATGGGCGCATCTTTGCTATAGATAAAAAGGGTAACAAAATCGAAATTGAACGCGACGACGACGTTAAACATGTTAAGCATTTTACTCTGGAGGAGAAGGTCGAGCGGAACCGGAAACGCTACAATCGCACTGGACCGACACCGGCAGGCGCAGCACTGACCACCAACCCACCTCCTTCTAGAGACAAGAACCACAATAAAAGTGCTCCTAACGGAACCGAGTTGACACACCCAATAGAATCAACCAGCAGCGATCCAGGTGGGGAAGGTGATACAGTATTTCATGGTTTCTGAGGTCACATAGATTAAATGACATTGGAATGTAATATTATTGTGTTTACACCATACAATGTTGCAATGAGTGTAGGGAAATTTAGTTTTATTTCTAAAAAACTACAATTGGCCATTTCGCCAAAATATACGACACAGTCTAGCCATAATAGTGTTTAGGAAAGGACTTACTGACTGCTTGAACTGTTTACTCCCTATAGCTTTTACACTAACTATCTTATCCTACATATATACTAGGCTTTGTAGCGTTTACTTGTAGCGTATTAGTTAGTTAGTTTGTTTTTTTAGTTTTAATCTACTGCATTGTTTTCTCCTATTTTGTCTTAATTTTATTGAATCTTAAATTTTATATGATTCAAAATAGCACTTGCCACTATTGCACTAAATTAATAAAAAGCTCCAATATCTCTAAATTGAAATGTGCTGCTTGTAAGCAATTTGTTCACTACCGTTGTATCCCATCTCTTAAATTTTCAGAATTTAAACAACTCTTATCTCAGTCCATTTGGTTTTGCCCACATTGTATTTTTAATGCACTGCCTTTCACAAATATTATAGACGAAGATGAGTTTCTTTTAACAATATACGACTATCGATTGCCTTCGATAATCGATATTGACCTTTTAACCTCTAATACAGTTAGACTGACAGATTTGAATGCAGGTGACACCAATTTTGAATTTGACAGAGACAATAATCCAGATAGCAATATACTAAATAACATTTACACTAAAATTCAATGTCGTTACTTTAACAATTTGGTGTCAACAGATTTTAACTTAAAAAATCAGCAAGAAAATGGATTGTCTCTTTTTCATACGAATATAAGGAGTGTTCCGAAGAATTTTCATAATCTATACGATTTATTACAAATAATAGAGAAACCCTTTTCCGCAATTGCTCTAACTGAAACTTGGTTGAAAAAGGACAACCTTAATGACTATCAGCTGGATGGATACAAAATTTACCATAGCAAACCTCGTGCCAATCAACGTGGCGGGGGATGTAGTCTCTATTTAAGCAATAACTTGAATTGCAAACCCCGCCACGATCTCGAGAAAGATGAGCCTGATTTGGAGTCAGTTTTTGCCGAGTGGGATCGAGAAAATGCAAAAAATATTATCATAGGATGTATATATCGTCCACCTGCAAAAGATGTAATTGGCTTTCTAAGGAAATTAAAGCACATTTTAGAACAGATTAATACAGAAAATAAAATTTGTTACCTTCTTGGCGACTTTAACATAGATATGTTAGGAGTTAATATCCATAAACAACCAACTGATTTTTTTGAACTACTATCAGAACAGTTTTTTGATCCTGTTATTACCAAACCAACTCGTATAACAGAAACTACTGCAACCTGTATTGATAATATCATAACAAACGATATTACAAACATTCGTAAATCTGGAATAATTGTAGCCAGTTTATCTGACCATCTACCCATATTTGTCAATTCTGAAATAACAATTCCCAGTAAACATAGTAAACCATCTTACATCTTAGTTACGGATAGATCGGAAACAAACAGTAAAAAATTTGTGGAGATCCTTAAACAAACTTTTAACAATGGAGGCTGGGAAGAAGTTACGCAAGAAAGTGACCCCAATATTGCTTACAATACGTTTATTGAAATATATCAGAAGCTATATAACAAATGTTTTCCCACTAAAAAAATAAAGATAATAAATAGCGATAAACCTTGGCTATCTGAAAGTATTTATAAATGTATCAAACGTAAGCATGCACTATATGCAAAATACATTAATAGCAGATCTCTAAGCAAAAAAATAGAATATACGGCTTATAAAAACCAACTTACTAAAATAATTAGGAATGCAAAAAAAGCTTATTTTGAGAAATTATTTAATATTCATAGAAATAATACGATGAAAACCTGGAAAATAATAAAAACACTTATAAATCCCCGAGCCTCATGCTCGCCTCAAAACTATCCTGATACATTTACAGTAAACAATTCGTCAATTAGGAATAACACAGCGATTGCAAATGGATTCAATAACTTTTATCGTAATGTAGGTCCAAACTTAGCGAAAAATATTCCTAATACTAATGGTTCCATATATGATACCCTAGGTAACCAAACCGCATCCTCACTATACTTTTCACCACTAAGTACTAAAGATGTATATGATATTGCCTCATCAATAACCAATTCAAAAGCCTTGAGTTCGGACGGTGTTGATTCTCAAATCGCTCGGCAAAACTTTCTCTACATAGCCCATCCATTGACACACATCCTTAATCAATCATTATCTCTGGGAATATTCCCAGATCTAATGAAAGTGGCAAGAATTGTACCTATTTTCAAACATAGTAACGCCGATCAATTTGGAAATTACCGTCCTATAAGTATACTCCCATTTTTTTCGAAAATTCTAGAAAAGGCTGTTTCTCGACAATTCGTAAACTTCATGAAAAAAAACTCTATTATTTATGAAAATCAGTTCGGATTTCAATCGGAAAAATCAACTATAACAGCTCTCACTCTCCTGCAATCTAATTTGTCAGATGCTATTGAAAATAAACATCTTACACTTGGTGTTTTCTTGGATTTTAGCAAAGCCTTTGATACCGTTAATCATTCAATCCTATTAAAAAAACTTGAGCATTACGGTGTACGCGGAACCCCATTAGCATGGTTTTCCAGCTATCTCCACAATCGAACCCAATACGTTGATTTAAATGGAACAATTTCAGATACACTTGATGTGATATGTGGAGTTCCGCAGGGGTCTGTCCTTGGCCCAATTTTATTTTTAATTTACATAAATGACATCTCAAATTCTTCAAAAATCGTAAATTTCATACTCTTCGCTGATGATACAAACTTATTTATTTCAGGCGAAAACGTACATGATCTGATATCAACAATGAACAAAGAAATACATAAAATATATCAATGGATTTGCTTAAATAAACTATCTTTAAATCTCGATAAAACAAAATATATGGTGTTCTCAATGAAGCCATATAATCCAAAAAACACAGGGGTCAAAATCGATGGGCGAACAATAAACTATACTGAAAATATTAAATTTCTTGGTATTCACCTCCAATCAAATTTCTCATGGCATTTACATATACAAAATATTCGCATAAAAGTATCAAAAAACGTAGGTGTAATAAATAAGATCAAGCATTTCGTTCCAATACAGATTAGGAAGCTCCTATATAATACATTGGTAGAACCTTATATATCGTATGCTTTAACTGTTTGGGGTAATTGTAATATTAATGACAGCACTCTTAATCCTCTAGTCCGGCTACAAAAGAAAGCTGTCCGCATCGTTGAATTAAAACCATACCGACACCCAACACAATCAATTTTTTCAAATCATAAATTTCTTAAAATTAATGCAATGTACAAATTCCTCAGTTTGAAAACGATATACAACTACCGCATGAACTACTGTTTTGTACCCAAAAATTTTAAGATAAAAATGGTAACTAATATCAGTATTCACGGACGGAAAACTAGACAGCAATTCCATTATAGATTACCATCACCACGTACTAATTTTGCTCGCTCACACTTACTATACAGGGGTCTTAATTTATGGAATGAACTTCCTGACAGTTTGCAACGGTTCAAAGGCTCTGCCCAAATGTTCAAGAAGGCACTAAAGCAACACTTAATTGAAACTCAATAAATCTGGCAGTTATTTCTGTTCACAGGTACATTTATTTTCTTTCACACAAATATTAAATAGTAAATTATAAATTAATTTCTCTCGATAGACGAAAAATAAGTTCTTCTTGTACGTTTATCGCGAGATAATGCAGTAGATTGTAGTTTTTAGATTGTAGTTTTTAGCGTAGGTAATCATAATTATATTGTGCATTTTAATATTGTTTATCGAATACAGGGCCGGGCCGCTTTCCCGGAACTACTACTAAAAAAAAAAAACGCAATCTAATGTTAAAAAAAAAAAACTCACCTCCGGTACCCGTAGCAGTAGCCGCTAGCCGGTGCCGGTACAACTGACACTCAACACCGGTACCCGTACCAGTAGCCGGTACCGGTACAACTGACACTTACCTCCGGTACTAGTACCGGTACAACTGACACTCACCTCCGTTACCCGTACCAGTAGCAGGAACCGGTACCGATACAACTGACACTCAACACCGGTACCCGTACCAGTAGCCGGTACCGGTACAACTGACACTCAACACCGGTACCCGTACCAGTAGCCGGTACCGGTACAACTGACACTTACCTCCGGTACCTGTACCGGTACAACCGACACTCACCTCCGGTTCCCGTACCAGTAGCCGGAACCGGTACCGATCCGGTACCACTGACACTCACCTCCGGTACCCGTACCGGTACAACTGACACTCAACTCAGGTACCCGTACCAGTAGCCGGTACTGGTACAACTGACACTCACCTCAGGTACCCGTACCGGTACCGGTACAACTGACACTCACTTCCGGTACCCGTACCAGTAGCCGGTACAACTGACCCTCACCTCCGGTACCCGTACCAGTAGCCGGTACCGGTACAACTGACCTCCGGTACCCGTACCTGAAGCCGGTACCGGTACAACTGACACTCACCTCCGGTACCCGTACCAGTAGCCGGTACCGGTACAACTGACACTCACCTCCGGTACCCGTACCTGTAGCCGGTACCGGTCCGGTACCACTGACACTCACCTCAGGTATCCACAAGGCGCACGACAGATGACACCATGCATCGTTGCCGCCTCCCCGACACGGTTTCATTGCCCCGCCCTCCTTGCGACACAGAACGCAGACGGGGTTCACCCCGCCCACCCGGCGAGTCAGGGCGCACGGGCGACAGTACCAGGCCGCGCGCGGCACCGTGGCAACGCCATAGCAACCCTGGTGGACGCCCACGTTGCACGCGTCGCATAGCAACAACGCGTCGTCGGGGTCAGCGTCAGGGGACCGACACACGTCGCAGATGACGGCTTCGTCGTACTGCATCAGTTCCAGAGGTTCGTCTCGGTACACCAACTCCCCAATGTTGTCCATCACGTTGACTTCAACGGCCTCTATTATATCCTCAAACGTAGCTGAGAGGAAATAAATAGATGATGATTTGTTTACAAAACCAACTAACTGGTGTCATATTTAAATATTTCAATTTTTATATATTTATTTCGAATATTTATATTGGAATTAATGACTTATTAATTAAATGTGAAAAAAAATGGAAAAATTTGGTCAGTAAGGGTTGACCGATGCGCCTGTAAATAGCCTCTCGTCAACAAGTCAACCCCACCGACTAGCGGTACTGGCTGTTTTTGCTGACGGGGCTCTGACAAACAACGCGTCCCTGATAGCAGTAAAGGGGGCCTCTTTATTGAGAGGCAGTATTATTATTGCCGCGGAACTGCCCCAACTCATCACCTCTCACACTCTCGCTCTCCGACAAAAATGAACATAAAATCAACATACACCAACCCACTACCCTACCCCACACCGCGACACCCATCCACACCTACGATCTGAAAGATTGTACCCAATACAAAAAAACAGGATAAGTTGAATCATACAACTAGAGCGGTAAGCTTGCAAGACGAATGCATGATTTACTGAGAATATCAGTCATAATCTCATTTCATGCAATACTGTACATATTGTACAAAACTTTTACTAAATTAATTGCAATGCTCACCTATCATTTCGCCTATCATTACTCTTACATACTCATAACTCATGCATGTTAAAAATTAAGGTATAATTGGTACTGTACAAATCTGACAAATACTGGGATTGTAATTCAACTAGCATGATATAAACTAACGAACATGGCTGATATTTACTTCTTTTTCATGTATATTTTTCAGAAATATTTCAATTGCATTAATTTGCATATTTTCAGGCCCTTTCATCCCATTTTACCGAATTTTTACTTTCAGGGATTTTAATTTCCATGCGGTATAGGGTTCCGCAACTTTTAGTGGCAACACTAGAGAGATCTAACCCAGGGTAGGGTATTCCTTAAATACCCCCTGTAGGTGTTGGGCTGGGCTCCTATGCTGTAATGTACGCTCTCCCACAAATTGCTAGATATTTCAATGCATCAAATTTAAAAGATATCGATAAAATAATTATTCAGAAAAGGGGTGATAACTTTGGGGCCATCATTCCGAACTCCGACAACATGGCGATCAGCAAACCATAAAAACAACCGCGATATCTTATAGAAGACCACGAGCCATGGGTTTCGCATCACCTTATCTGCAGGAACCCAGCGCCGTTCCACCGACTCTCGGAGGAATCTATTTGCAGTTTATGTGAAACGACTTGCCAAAATCGTTCTACAGTGCCCAAATGCACCACAATTAGTCTGGCGTGCAGAGACCGCTTAAACTTTATATGACTATTATATTACATTATTTTACTATAATTATTTAGTTATAACAGTAGACTCATGTCAGATTACCCCGCTTGGGGGTGAAGTTTAAAAAAAACCTATAGGTATTACATTTAGTTACGTACTAATAAAGTTAAATATGTAATTAATAAATTTCCACGAAATATTTCCCTAATAGACTCAGTAAAGACTTTCCAAAATTGATAAGCGAAAATTGTATTCGTGAACAGCAGCTCAACTCATATTCATTTCTGAAACTCACACAAAGCGATTTTGGGTAGTTTCTTCCAGTTGCGGTAACGATTGACTCGTTCCAACCAGACCAGGTCTAACTCATCCACCTCGTACACCGTGCGGGACTGTTCTCGGACCTCTTCGTGGACGGCGTCGAAGGCCACGTAGCCGGCCGAACGTCGGCACTTGGTGTCCGTCCCCCCCGCGGCGGTGACCTGGAAGACGGGAACTCTAACGGCGTGTTTGTGCATCGTAACCTGCACGCCGCGTTCCCATTCCAGCCGCCAGGGGTCGCTAAGCAATAGGTAGTCCTCGCCGGGTTGGTTGAACGTACGGGACGCCGGCATCTAGATATAGTTTATTTATTTATAAAATAATTACTATTAGTAATAATAATTATATTAAAAAAGGTAAACATCCAAAAGTCACATCCACCAACTAGATGGTCGAGCGGACACTCGCTATGAATCTAGCATGGAGGTCCCGGGTTCGATCCCGTGCAGAGCCAGTTCCAATTTTGCACATGGTGCGTCGTAGAAAAGAAAAAGGTCAATATGTTCTAATGAAAAGAATTACAATTGATTATTATTTAAATTTTTTTTTAAAAGATGACAGTTACACCCATCGAGAAATGGCGTTATATTTTTTTAATTGAGTATTTAGTGTTTTGGGCGATTTGGTGGTTTCAGATTATTATAACTCTCGTATAGGAAACAGCTTTGCAAAGTCGGCTATGAGGTCCAGGTGGGATCGAACTGGTGACCTCAAGGCTGGGAGAAGTTATAATAATATGAAACTACAGACATTCACCCAAAGCAGCTATAATAAATTATACTTGGTGACGGTGTCTTGAGCGTCTCACAGCGTCAGTAGGCCTAGTATTGTTCCAATAAAGCAGGTGGTTTATGTCTAAGATTATAATATCTTAATACATATTTTATGTACTTGTTTACTTTTAGTTAGATGAGTAGTTACTTATAAACATGAAGACTTTCAGCTGATTACTTTAACCGCCCCCTTCTAGCAGATTGGGTAACTGCCGTAGATTAAATACTCACAAAAACTAAGTCTGGTGTCTAGAATATAATATGGGCCAGTTAGCAATCAGAAAGAAATGATATTAAACAAGAAAATGGGTGAAGGTTTTAATTTTAGACACTTTCAGCCCCCTAGCGGAAGACTGGAGAACTGCCGACGGATTACCGCCTCCGTAAAAGGCGCAGGCTGTGGATGGTCTATCGCCTACCATGTATATCTCAGAAGTTTCAGCTTAAAAGCAAATAAATGTGAGGACATTTAATGAACCTTCTAGCGGCCAACAGACGAACTGTAGATGTCTGTCTGAATGTTAACTTTCTAAACTTATTTCATCGTTTAGCCAATCCTACTAAGTTTTACTTTACTACACTCAGACACGAGGTTGATATAGTGGTAATGGTACCCGTATGCGGATACATTCGTGGCAACCCAACGAACCTTCATGGCGGTTACCAAATCCGTCCGGAACATTTCCAACGTCCGACGTCTCCGGTTCCCGGAAGGGACGGCGCAGATAGCCGGCGGCGCTGCGACGTTGTGCAAGGTAGCGGGCAGCATCGGCCCGGTAGAGGGCGACGATAAGGGGTCTGGGGTGCAGCAACGGGACGATCGGCCGGAGCGGAGATCCATCGGGTTGTGCGAGTCCGAGTCGGGAAATAAACCGGGGTTCCTGGGGAAATAAAGTAGAGGAGGCAAATAAACTGAGGTTCCTGGGGGAAATAAAGTAGAGGAGATAAATAAACCGAAGTTCCTGGGGGAAATAAAGTAGAGGTGGTAAATAAACCGAGGTTCCTGGGGGAAATAAAGTAGAGGAGATAAATAAACCGAAGTTCCTGGGGGAAATAAAGTAGAGGAGGTAAATAAACCGAGGTTCCTGGGGGAAATAAAGTAGAGGAGGTAAATAAACCGAGGTTCCTGTGGGAAATAAAGTAGAGGAGGTAAATAAACCGAGGTTCCTGGGGGAAATAAAGTAGAGGAGATAATAATAAACCGAAGTTCCTGGGGGAAATAAAGTAGAGGAGGTAAATAAACCGAGGTTCCTGGGGGAAATAAAGTAGAGGAGGCAAATAAACCGAGGTTCCTGGGGGATTTAAAGTAGAGGAGATAAATAAACCGAAGTTCCTGGGGGAAATAAAGTAGAGGAGGCAAATAAACCGAGGTTCCTGGGGGATTTAAAGTAGAGGAGATAAATAAACCGAAGTTCCTGGGGGAAATAAAGTAGAGGAGGCAAATAAACCGAGGTTCCTGGGGGAAATATAGTAGAGGAGGTAAATAAACCGAGGTTCCTGGGGGAAATAAAGTAGAGGAGGTAAATAAACCGAGGTTCCTGTGGGAAATAAAGTAGAGGAGGTAAATAAACATAAAGTAGAGGAGGTAAATAAACCGAGGTTCCTGGGGGAAATAAAGTAGAGGAGGCAAATAAACCGAGGTTCCTGGGGGAAATATAGTAGAGGTGGTAAATAAACCGAGGTTCCTGTGGGAAATAAAGTAGAGGAGGTAAATAAACCGAGGTTCCTGGGGGAAATAAAGTAGAGGAGGCAAATAAACCGAGGTTCCTGGGGGAAATATAGTAGAGGTGGTAAATAAACCGAGGTTCCTGGGGGATTTAAAGTAGAGGAGATAAATAAACCGAAGTTCCTGGGGGAAATAAAGTAGAGGAGGCAAATAAACCGAGGTTCCTGGGGGATTTAAAGTAGAGGAGATAAATAAACCGAAGTTCCTGGGGGAAATAAAGTAGAGGAGGCAAATAAACCGAGGTTCCTGGGGGATTTAAAGTAGAGGAGATAAATAAACCGAAGTTCCTGGGGGAAATAAAGTAGAGGAGGCAAATAAACCGAGGTTCCTGGGGGATTTAAAGTAGAGGAGATAAATAAACCGAAGTTCCTGGGGGAAATAAAGTAGAGGAGGCAAATAAACCGAGGTTCCTGGGGGAAATATAGTAGAGGAGGTAAATAAACCGAGGTTCCTGGGGGAAATAAAGTAGAGGAGGTAAATAAACCGAGGTTCCTGTGGGAAATAAAGTAGAGGAGGTAAATAAACATAAAGTAGAGGAGGTAAATAAACCGAGGTTCCTGGGGGAAATAAAGTAGAGGAGGCAAATAAACCGAGGTTCCTGGGGGAAATATAGTAGAGGTGGTAAATAAACCGAGGTTCCTGGGGGAAATAAAGTAGAGGAGGTAAATAAACCGAGGTTCCTGTGGGAAATAAAGTAGAGGAGGTAAATAAACATAAAGTAGAGGAGGTAAATAAACCGAGGTTCCTGGGGGAAATAAAGTAGAGGGGGTAAATAAACCGAGGTTCCTGGGGGAAATAAAGTAGAGGAGATAAATAAAACGGGATTCGGAGGAATAAAGTACATCAGGGCAATATAGTACTAAATGGAAATAAACAGCAAACAAGGGTCCTTATACTTCTTATATGAAATGTAGCGGGACTCTGAGTGAAGAAATTAGGAGGGATTCCTGGTTTTCGACTAACAAATCGGAAAGGTTTATTTTAATTAACTTAAATAATTACTTTTTTTTAAATACTTTTACTTTAAAACATCACGGAACCCGATAGCAAATGAAGCGAAACAATTAATTTGCCGCAGGTCGGGATCAAAATCGAGAGTTGGATCCGGCAGGTCGAGTATTATTCTATTCGCTCCTTCAGAATTCTTCACCCAAAGCCCTTGAGGTTTAAATGACCTAATAATTAATTAATTTATTAATTAATACTTTTTAAAAATTGAAATATAACAATAATAATATAAAAATGCATTTCAATGTGTTACTAACCCTCCGAAGACATCCCTGTAGTTTGTGGGGACAGGATCAGCAGGTTCAGCTTTAATATCAGCCAGTCTGGTAGAAGGTCCTAACTGAAGGGTAGTTCTTAGCGTCTGAAATATTTAAATATCGCTTTAATATTAATCCGAATACATTATTAGTTATTGCTAAAAAGGAAGAGAAACTCTCGGGAGAGTCTGAAAAAATCTGCATCCTTGATGGGAAAACAAGTTATTCGTGAAGACATAGTGTTTAAGGGGGGGGGGGGGGGGGGGTCACCATTTTGGTCCAAAATATGTCGAAATTTTTTTTATGGTCTATTATAATGCACCATTGAATGGTGTTTCCAAATCTGAAAACCGCTATTTAATAGCTCTTTTAGTTTTCCAGTTATAACAATTTCAATTTAGGGAATCCTATTGAAATTAATATATAATGAAAGGTCGATTAGCTCCAAATATATATTTTTATGAAATTGTCAACTTCAAAACCCTACTACACTACTTCTACAATTTTTGAGTAATTAGTCTGAAACTTTCTGTGGGTGTCTACATAACCACCCTGCATAAAAGTATCAGACAACATTTCGAAATTTTTTGTTAATAAAATTTAATACTATTTATAAAAAACCTGAAAATTTGCATAAATTTTCAGCGCCACCTAGCGGTGCAGAATTATTTTAACAAAATTTCGCCTGATAGTTATGTTGCCCCATCTTTGTTCTATCATATAAAAAACTTTCATGTGATTAGATTCAAAACTGTAAAAGCCTTAGGGTTTTAAGCGCAACCAAGTTTTTTTTTGTTGTTAACTAGTATTAACTAATATTAAATAGCGAAAAAAAAAAATTTCTGACCTGTCATGTAGAATAACATCTTAGGCACCTATATGCCAAATTTAAGCCAAAACCAAACAATTTTGAAACGCTGAGAGTGATAAATCGATGAGGTGTAACCCCCCCCCCCCCCCCCCCCTAAATGGGAAGCAACGAAATAGGCCTAAAAATAATAAATGATTAATCAATTTTATAAATAGAGACGGCGCGGCCTAAACCATAATTAACACTGTCTGTACTGCACTGGGATGTAGTGTCTCTCTACTGACAGGCAGTCAGACGGGTTTCATAAACACTAGACCAACGATTAATTAGTATACCTGAAAATCCTTGTTACAATGTTTTACGAGTTAAATAAATCTAGAATTATTACCTTTTCCATTTGCGCGGCGACACTTCCCATAGCAGTTAACTCAACCAACCGCTGGTTAACAACCATCTCATTGTAGACCCTAACCGCGGTTACTATAGTTACTTAATAGCAGGGGTATATATCTCCTTGGCTGTAAGGAAAATGAATTCTTTGAAATATTTGCGATAATAAAATAAAGTTATTGAGACACGATAAAGTAAATAGAAGGGGACTTTTTGTCATTATAGCTTCTATATTTAACAAGATTTAATTATCTCTGTGAGTTTTGCAC
Source organism: Nemertoderma westbladi (assembly GCA_032718475.1). Lineage (NCBI taxonomy): Eukaryota > Metazoa > Xenacoelomorpha > Nemertodermatida > Nemertodermatidae > Nemertoderma > Nemertoderma westbladi. The sequence goes on along the minus strand of JAUCBJ010003027.1, from coordinate 20,366 downwards.
AAGTTGTCAGATTTTATAAAGAACGAAGCGAGTGCAACAAATCCAGCGAGTGCAAAATTCAGAATATTAATACGATGTCATAGCGCGCAGAAACATTAATAAATTCGTAAAATTAAACTAGTGACATGACTGACATGGTGTTATTCCCAATATATGCGTCTCACAAATATAAATTATTTTAGTAGTCCTAGGCACCCGGGCTATTAAAGAAACAAAACACGACAAGACTTCCGAGCACTGACACAGACTACCGAGCAGTTACACAGACTTCCGAGCACTGATAAGGACTTCCGAGCACTGATAAGGACTTCCGAGTATTGACACAGACTTCCGAGTACTGACACAGACTTCCGAGTATTGGCACAGACTTCCGAGTATTGACACAGACTTCCGAGTATTGACACAGGCTTCTGAGTATTGTCAGACTTCCGAGTATTGACACAGACTTCCGAGTACTGACACAAACTTCCGAGTACTCACACAGACTTCCGAGTATTGTCACAGACTTCCGAGTACTGAAACAGACTTCCAAGTATTGACACAGACTTCCGAGTACTCATACAGACTTCCGAGTATTGACACAGACTTCCGAGTATTGACACAGACTTCCGAGTACTGACACAGACTTCCAAGTACTGACACAGACTTCCAAGTACTGAAACAGACTTCCAAGTATTGACACAGACTTCCGAGACTGACACAGACTTCCGAGTACTCACACAGACTTCCGAGTATTGACACAGACTTCCGAGTACTGACAGACTGACACAGACTTCCGAGTATTGACACAGACTTCCGAGTATTGACACATGACACAGACTTCCGAGCACTGACACAGACTTCCGAGTACTGAAACAGACTTCCGGTTCCGAGTATTGACACAGACTTCCGAGTACACACAGACTTCCGAGTATTGACACAGACTTCCGAGTACTGACACAGACTTCCGAGTATTGACACAGACTTTCGAGTAGGCCTACTGAAACAGACTTCCGAGTACTGAAACAGACTTCCGATCCGAGTATTGACACAGACTTCCGAGCAGTGACACAGACTTCCGAGTACTGAAACAGACTTCCAAGTACTGTCACAGACTTCCTATCACTGATAAGGAGAAGGACTTCCGAGCACTGCCACTGACACAGACTTCCGATCACTGAAAAGGACTTCCGAGTACTGAACTGATACAGACTTCCGAGGCCGAGCACTGACTCCGACTTCCGAGTACTGAATCCGATGACCGACTTCAGAGTATTGACATGACACAGACTTTGGTTGGACTGAGAATTGTGAATAAATAGGCCTATAAATAATAATTATTTAAGTGAATAATAATATACCGGTCTGCCGGTAGGCAGCTAGGCCTAATGCCTAACAGCGTAATCCAATAATCCATAGCCCTACCAAATACACAATACACCTGCAGCGATTGGCCTACTGCTGTACTGGCTACTGCTGTAGGCCTACTGGCTACTGCAGTGCACTTACTACTGTACTAGGCAGCTAGGCTGTATCAGTGTAGTGCAGTATCGGTACACTGGTACCGGTACTGCCCAACCCAAACTGGTAGTTGTAGACAGTGACTACCAAGCTGCTAAGACCGGTGACCGGTACGGAACCGATTCCCATAGTCTGATAGGGCCTACCGGTAGTTAGTTACATACCGGTAGTTAACAGCAGTTTGACTAACCCAGTAACCTTGCTATCTTCGGAAGTTGACAGGTTTCGTTCCACCTTCCAGCAGTCCAGTAGCCAGTTGCAGCCCTGACAACCTGAAGGTCTCTGAATTCCGATAATTAAGAAACTTCCGGCAGAGTCATGTGACTAAACAATGACAGAATGATGACGCAACGTATTAGCTTGTTCCAATCCGCAGATTACGTACGTAGGCCTATTACAGTTACAGTTAGCCAAAGTACCGGACAGACAGACCTGTGGAGTGGAATCCAAACTGACTGACTGACTGACGAACTCTTAAATGTTTCTCTAAAAATATTAAATATAAACAAAAACAACCGACCTAACTCTGGCGTCACCACTCAGGAATTTGTTCAACTGATATTCAAGCAAACGGCCCTTCACACTTCATATAGATCATAGATAGGCCCATTTAAACCACTCCCTATTCCCTCCATACACTCATTACTCCACAACAGTACCATTGCCTTCCCTGTACAACATTACTCCCTTTGCCAACGTAGCCACTACAGTAATGCCGCCAATTCAGTTCTCCTTCCAGTTATTCTCTAAGGTTAATGCGATTTCCTGCCCTGCTATTGGTCAGTTGGTTGAGATGGCCTGTTCTTGGAACAGGCAATGCTTAATTCTATGGGACGTAGAAATTAGTACATAATTATACCGTTAGGTGGCTCTGCCTTAAAACATTCAATGTAGAGAAATAAAAATTATTATATACCACACAAGCAATGTGGGAAGTTCAGTACACAACAAACTGCCAACAATTATTAAGTTATAACTGTATAGGCTCCCGTTTTATACTAAAGCCTCTATGCTGCTTAAATTTATTCAACAATATTAATGTCGCGAAAATGAGCTAAGAAATTACACGGCTTAATATTTAGGATATAAACTGTAATATTGTAGGCCTGCATAACTTCTTTTCTTAAGTGGTAAAAGTAAAAGTTATTGGGCCCTCTCTCTTGTCTGTTGCCTGAAGGGAGGGATGCCGACACACTAGCTTGAAAGGTTAAACAATCCGTAACTACTACACAACCATATTCTTTAACCCCCCAACAAACGCTAGATTCCCATATCGCTGGGTTTGACACACCTGTTTGGAAATTGTAACTGGGTCAGCAAGGGGTCGAACCCCGGACCACCTCCCATCAGAACGATAGCCTGTTGGTCATTCCGGGTCAAATATCCACAACGATTTATTAACAATATATGTAGTTTTTCGGGCAAACATGCTGGTTGAAATACCCACTGGGCACTTTGCTTGTTAAAGCAGGGCGAATTACTGTAATTTATACAAGTTTGTGTTTATTTAATTAAATTTACTCTAACTGCTGTTATCATTGTAAAAAAATATATTAGATGTTCACCATTGTAAATTGTTTGTTCTCTTGCATAAATGTTACGAAGAAAGCTATAAAATAATTATAGACTAACGACCGCTGATTTGATTAATATTAAAAATTAAAATTAAAAAAAATAGATTCTACTGTAGGCCTATACAGTATGTAGGTACAGTATGTGTAGGCCTACGTATTTATATCATCGACTACAGTCATTCTGCCTAATTTGAGACATGGACCCAAACGTGAGACAAATTCAATATCAACTTCAAGGGGCTCCTATAGCCAAATAATTACAGAAACCTACTTAAAACTAATTCGAATAATGATCTGTAACCATTCCTGTACATCGTTAGGTATAATTCAACCGGATTGGATATACTTATAATATTCTAGCGGCCCGTCAAAAATCGAAGCTTTTTTTCATAAATTTTAAGGTTTTAAAATCGATATGAGATTTTTGCATTCCACTTTGACCTGATTCTCGAAATTATGACATTTTATAGTAAAAAGGCTATATTTTTATATAAAACTATTTTTATGTGGTAAAGATTTCATAGTTTTACATTTGACTACTGTCTTTAATATGGTATCGGTTTCCATGAATTTCCCCTAATTTGAGACAAGGAAATTATAACCATAACAAGAGACAAATGTAGGCTAGGCCTTTGTATCTAAGTATCTGAAGTATAGAAACCATAGGCCCCCTATACACATACATTATAATTGCATCTGACTTCTTTCCGAAAGTCACACTCTTTTCACACATCTGTGTGAAACGCGAACACAGTACATTTTTTCGAAAGTTTTTTTCGGTCGGATTCATAACAGTGAAATCGACGTACAAACAAAAAATCAGACGTTTTCGTTAAAATTTGTAGATTTTAGAGCAGGGGGGGGGGGGGGGATGGTCAATATGACCCCCCCCCCCCCCCCCGGTATTTGTACAATATTTTATAGCCCGGTACTAAGGATTACCTGACGTTGCTCATTAATCGGTCATAGGCCTACTAAATTCCCAAAACAACCCAAAAAAACCCGAAAAGACCCAAATAGAACCCAAAAGAACCTCCCAAAAGAACCCAATAGAACCAACCCAAAAGAACCCAAAAACACCCAAAAGAACCCAAAATAACTTATTGACGAGTATAATGCAATTTGTTATGCCAGATTTGTTCAACTTGACTGTATTCAATAATCTCATACCATAAAATCATTGAATACTGTAGCATGAATATAATAGCACAATACAAAATGAATCAAACTATTTTAAGCACAATAGTTAAAGTTTGTAAGGTAATTTCTAATTACAGTATGTATCCCCTATAGTAGGCCTACTGCGTTGCAATGGGCTATCCGCGCATGTCAGCTCACCATCTTTTGCCGGCCGCCACGAAGGCACAGTGATCTCTTCTGGAGGAGCACGAACTGTAGACGCCGCATCACTCCTCCCATAATTCTTACAAGGCCTCCAATATCCCTTAGTGTATAGCAACGGCAGCCTTGATGAACGCTAATGACTTCGAATCTTGCACTGTCTTGCACAGCCCCGGATCAGGATCAGTTAATTCCATTTGACCTGAAAGCGAAAGGGGTCCCACCATGGATTCGCTTAGGTCCACTAATAATACCTCGTGGACTTCATCGTGTCGCTTTGAGGAATGCCCCCCCCCCCCCCCCCCGCCCCCCCTGCTCGAATTACAGCAGATGGATGGCGGGTGGTTGGTTGGTTGTATTGGAAAGGTCATATTTTGTTAGATTTGTAGGGGCCAAGGGGATCTTTTTTTCAGAATTATTTCTCTTGCTTTTAAATCACTTATTATTATGTCAGTTTATTTAGACTTTTAGTCCGTTTTTTAAGTTTTATTTTACGAATTAGTTATCCGGTTCTACTGCTGTTCTCTTGGGCTACATTACCACTTTATTTCGATTATTTAGAGCAGCAGTGGTTCCAGTACTCCTCTATGGGAGTCCATGCTGGCGCTGGGCTCTAACTGCTGAGGACACCAAATCTCTGGATGGCACATTCACAAGAATGCTACGCCGGGTTCATTAAATTTTTTTAAAGCTTCCTCAGGACATTGACAGTATATTATATTATATTCATCTTTAAAAATAACACACAAAGCACAAAAATTACTGGACAGACATAATTCAACCACCACCAGCTGTCATTACCCATCACCTAGCAACCGTATGAACACAACAGTAGAATATTGCCTACAGGACTGCAATACCAGTACTGTCTGCAGGTAATACCTGAATACTGCAGTACTGTAATGAACTAACCCATCACACCGGATTTCTGTCGGCGTTACTGAGGACGATGGACGTTTCCCCAACATCGCACCTCACCGGACGCTTCCTGGCGGACCGATTGCCACGCAGACAGAGGAGGGCTGATCGCAATAGCGCGAAGCTCAGCCGCCTGCGCACCCACACCACGCACTCGGAGTACGGGTAGTCACGTTTGTCGGACAGCTTCAGTGACAAGCGCTTGAGGAACTGCGACGCTGCCGGCGAAGTTCCACCGAACGTCGAGAAGATAAGCGGAGTGAAGCTGGCGTGCTCGACCTCCCGCAACCGGTCCTCGTACTTGAGTCTCTTGCGAGACTCGTGGTGTAGGTGGGCTGCCGGAAGGGACATCGCCGCGTTGGTGTCTGCCAGCGGGTTAAAGACTGAGACGTCGATGAACGTCTTCTGGAAGCGGTTGCCCCAGAATCCGCTCACCGAAACGTCTAGCCTCGCCTGCTTCATTGTGTCAAGTACAATGCACACATCTCCAACCAGACACTATATAACATTGGAGGTGTCTCATTGGTTCCCCCAAGCTTGATACTAGAACAAAATCGCCTCCGCTTTGCAGGACATTGCTTTCGCCGTGAGGACCAGCCAGTGCATAATATTGTACTTTGGCAGCCTCATGGAGTGAATAAGTATGGTGGACAGCCCATGACTTTCTTGAGACGCATCTTAAAGGACACTGGCCTTGAAGATGCGGATGATCTAGCAAATGTCATGGGTGATAGGGAGTTGTGGCTGCGCAATTTTGTCGACAAGCCGGCACAGCATTTTTAAAAATGCAGCTGCAATGCAGCATGCCAATTATACACTGCCGATTGTACAGTACATTACCACTTACCAGTATCAGTAAAAGGAAAGAGTGGTGTAAAGATAATGCCTAAACCCTAGAAAGAATAATATTGCGGAACTGCAATACGTATGTATGCCTACTGATACTGTGTAATTTACTATCACTATTAGGCCTATTTATATTTACTAAAAAATCAATTTACTAATTATTTCAGAATTTTAGTACTGTAGACTATTCTAAATAACCTTTGCAGGCCCGGCGCTCAGCCAACTGAGCTACCCCGCCTTTGGAAAAGTTTATTGTTTTGGTTAGAAAAGCCCGCCCCTGTAACCTGCTCCTTTCCATGTATTGCTAAATAAAGCGTTTACTGTTTTGGTTAGAAAAGCCCGCCTTTGTAACCTGCTCCTTTCTCTGTATTGCTAAATAAGACGTTTATTGTTTTGGCTAGAACATCCCGCCTTTGTAACCTGCTCCTTTCCCTGTATTGCTATTTGGTTATAAAAGACCGCCTTTGTAACCTGCTCCTTTCCCTATATTTCTAAAGAAAAGGTTTATTTTTTTGGATAGAAAAGAGCGGCTTTGTAACCTGCTCCTTTCCATGTATTGCTAAAAAAAGGTTTATTGTTTTGGTTAGAAAAGCCACTACTGAAAACTACTAAGATCCACTACAGTGTGTTTTGAGTTTTTTTTGCGTGACTTAACAAAGTAACTTACAGTATAATGTCATTATTCTATTTGGTCGGTTAAAGAGTCAGGTTAGTTAATTCGAAGAATAGATCTAAGCACGAGTGGCAGAAAATCTGCGCAAAAGGACATCTGCGTAAAATCTAATGTTTATAACAAATTTAGGTTATTTTTAGGTTCTATTGGGTTCTTTTGGGAGTTTAGTTTAGTAGGACCCGTCATTAATAATTGTCTTTCTTATCTGGAATAGTTTGAGTGAGATATATAACATGGTGTTTTCTGGAAAAGGTCAGCCAGAGATTAAAATGAAAGGAGGAGAAAGGATTTGCGTCTCAGCTGTTTCTAAATATTATCGTAAAGTTTGTTATTAATGGGATTATCTTTCTGTCAAGAAAAATAAAATTAAGTGAGAAACAACAATTCCAAAACTAGTTTATTAATTCTTAAAATACGAAATATACACAAGATATCGAAAATGAAACAAACAAGTCAAATAATATTATTACAGAACTATTAAATATAGGAAAACAACGTAAAATGGAAACTGACTACAGTAAATTCAGAGTAAGTAGGCCTCTTTGTAAGACTGCGAACGTTATTTATACATACAGTAAGTCAAAAACAGCTATGACATTATCATGGAATAATATTATCATATAAACATAGTAAAAGTAACATGGTATAATCTCTTCATTCACACACAAACATAGTGAGGCTACAACAGTTTTAAACTGTCAGTGGTGGTACCTGTTACACTTGAATTCTAAGTTACGTCCTTAATCCCCCCTATAACTACATGATACTGAAGGTATATAACCAAACTGGTAATTAACTGCTTGTAATTAGGTTCTGTCTTCCATGTAGTATAACATGTGGACAGTCAGTAGTCAATTTACCTTTATTAAACAGTCGTCACTTTAACAAAATTGCACGTAACCGAATATAATAAAGAATATATCAACTCTAACAGAAAGGTTAATATAAATAATAATTTAATAGTTTTTCGTTTAAAATACATAAAAATAATAACGAAAGAAATTAGGAAAATATCACCAACTTTAATAAATTATTTAGACCTGAAATATTTATAAGTTGAACAATTTAATAACTCAAAAGTGATTTTCAGAATGGAAGAGTTGTTCTGATAAAATATTATCCGAAAATATAAGCCAAAAGACAACAGAGAAACAATTAATGAGATTAAAAAACTATACAGTCGTACGGCAACCATCCGCTAGATGGCAAAACAATATGAGCAACCCAGGAATGCTTCAACGCGATTGGAGTTTCCATGGCAGCTGTTGAAAGTTTACATTAAATATTGTAAGGTCTGCTATTAATAGCCAGTTACTCTCTGTTGGGGTTGTGTGTGTGTGTGTGTGTCGGTTGATTGTTACGAACTTCCGGTTCCGGTTCAATCCGCCCCCGAATCCCCTTCATTTGAATCTCCCGCCTCATCCTCGTCATCATCGCCGTCTAGGTCGTCGACCTCGTCATCGTCGTCACCTAGGAGACGAGAGTAAACAAAAAGGTTAAAAGAAGAAAGGCAGAGATGGTAGGTATTGACGATAATAGATAATGCCACCATTTCGGGATTTGGAAGTCCCATATAACTAAGCGCAATCTCAATGATAGATTATTTAGAGCAACAGTAGAACCAGTACATCTGGGTTCTAACTACAGAGGACACCAAATTTCGGATGGCACTTATACAAGAATTGTATGCGTCGAAGTACACGTTGAACACAAATGCAATCAGATTCTATACATCTAGTGTTTAAACGGTATCAGACATTTCGGGATTTCAGGGATCGGGATTATCCCTCTCGGGATCCCTTTTTTCGGGAACGGGATTGCAATTTTGGTTAAATTCCTCAAAGTTAATAGTATATGTGGCGGGTTTTGGTTAACACTCACTTTATCTTACACTTGTGAAATATCAGTAAGATAAAGTTATAGTAATAACTATTTACATAGTTGTGTGTAAAGTAGCACTTTATAGTGTGATGATCCGAGTGGCTTTGTTACACGAACGAACGTTAGTGAGTGAGTGAAAATAAAGCCACGAGGATCAGAACACTGTAAAGTACTTTGCAACAAGTACGTATGTAGTTTTATTCCAAAATTTTAACATTACGAAATGATTGTACATATACATTATATAAGTGATAGAAACTGCTGATGTTATAATAATTAGTGCTGGGAACTGAAACTGAAATTGAACTGGAACTGAAATCGAACTGAAATTGTTTTTGGCAATTTTTGTGAACTGGAACTGAAACATTCATTTTTTTAAAACTGAAACTGAAACTAGAACTGAAACTTGTTATCTTGGAATACTGGAACTGGAACTAGAACTGAATTGCCAGAAATTTAAAACTTAAAGTATAATCTATAAATTGGGAATAAGAACAAATTTAAAATTCGCTTTTTTAGTGTTCATAAATACTATTCAATCTTTAATAAATAAATGTAATTTGCTTTATTGTGTTGCAAGACCTACTAACCTACAGTACTATAGATAGATACGAACAGCCAAATGACTGCAAAGTTCACAAATTTAGTGGGCCTGTTAAATAGGCCTATCTTAGTTAGAATCTATAAAACAAGGTATAGCAGGACTAGCACGTCGAAAGTACTTGGCCCTAACTAAATTAGGTCCTCTTTCAACAGATAATGCAAATAAAAATTGTAATAGCTCCAGTAGTTTTCGAGATGGGGAGATCCTGGCACCCATTTTAGCACCTTTTGGAATTGAATTACTCAAATATATATTTTATTTTCAAGTAACACGTGATTGTAAACCAACAATTACCTTTTTGCAGCTAAAAATTCCGGTTATTTTCATTAAAAATTTAATAAATGGCAGTCGGATCCATCGGTGGGTACCACACGACTGGCCACGGCATTAGGTTATGTACCAGTATGTAAACAAGACACTTGCAAAATTTTCTGAAAATAGAACTGAAACTATATATTTTGGGAACTGGAACTAGAACTGAAATAAATAGGTTTATTAGAACTGAAACAAGAACTAAAACTGAAATTATTATTTTTTGGGAACTGGAACTGAAACTTGAACTGAAATGAACGAACTGAAACCGAAACAAGTCAAATTTTCTTTCAGGTCGCAGCACTAATAATAATATAGCTAGGCATTACTGTTTACTAATAGCTATACCCCGCCTACCGGTAGGTATTGCAGTGTAGGCCTATCTGGCTGTCAGGCAAATTTCCCCCTATTGTTTACGTGGTAACCATTGACGGCGTTTTAAGTAATGTCCACTAGGGGAACATTACTTAACGCCATCATGGTTACCACGTAAACAATAACACCAAATACAATACCAAATGTACATGCCAATACAATACTGTAATGTCCTCTAAAGTTGTAAAGTTCTAAATAACAACTCGCTGTTAATACTAACGGCGTTGAGTAATGTTACAATTTTGGAATATGTGAGCGGATTCAATTCCGCCGCATTACCCTCACAAAGTTGGGAAGTGGCACCTTTTCAGCAATATTGGAGATACGAGATTAGTAACAACCAATCTCGTATCACAACCAATAATCGGGGATAACACAAAACCCAAAGTCACACAAAGGGAGGTTAGAGGTCAAATCACCTCGGGAGGGGAAACATCCACTGAACAAAGGCCACAGCAGTGTAGTAATTATACATATATATATTATCCTGCTACCGTTTAGTAAATCAGTTATTCAGTTATTGGTTTTTAGTGCAGACCGGTGACAATCTTCACCGTCACCAATATATCTACATACCGGTACCCTATACAGCTATAGCATCCGCTACCTTTGTGCTATTATTCAATCAGTTATTCAGTTATTGTTATTCATCAGTATTAACATTCAAAGAATTAAAGAGATAACAACAAACTCGTTTATTTCACTACAACGGTGACGCGTAGTCCATTTAACCGGTCGGGATCCCTTGATCCCGTCACAGAATAAAAGTATTTTATTCCATAATTGTAACATTACTCAACGCCGTTAGTATTAACTAACTAACTAACTCTACTAACTAACTAACTCTACTAACTAACTCTACTAACTAACTCTACTAACTAACTCTACTAACTAACTAACTCTACTAACTCCACTAACTAACTCTACTAACTAACTAACTCTACTAACTAACTCTACTAACTAACTCTACTAACTAACTCTACTAACTAACTAACTCGACTAACTAACTAACTTACTAACTAACTAACTAACTCTACTAACTAACTAACTCTACTAACTAACTCTACTAACTAACTCTACTAACTAACTCTACTAACTAACTCTACTAACTAACTCTACTAACTAACTCTACTAACTAACTCTACTAACTAACTAACTCTACTAACTAACTAACTCTACTAACTAACTAACTCTACTACTACTAACTAACTAACTCTACTAACTAACTCTACTAACTAACTACCTACTAACTACTAACTAACTAACTAACTAACTCTACTAACTAACTAACTAACTAACTCTACTAACTAACTAACTCTACTAACTAACTCTACTAACTAACTAACTAACTCTACTAACTAACTAACTAACTAACTCTACTAACTAACTAACTAACTCTACTAACTAACTCTACTAACTAACTAACTAACTCTACTAACTAACTAACTCTACTAACTACTAACTCTACTAACTACTACTAACTAACTCTACTAACTACTCTACTAACTAACTAACTCTACTAACTCCACTAACTAACTCTACTAACTAACTAACTCTACTAACTCACTAACTACTCTACTAACTAACTCTACTAACTAACTAACTCTACTAACTCACTAACTAACTCTACTAACTAACTAACTCTACTAACTAACTAACTCTACTAACTAACTCTACTAACTAACTAACTCTACTAACTAACTAACTCTACTAACTAACTAACTCTACTAACTAACTCTACTAACTAACTACTCTACTAACTAACTAACTCTACTAACTAACTAACTAACTAACTAACTAACTCTACTAACTAACTAACTAACTAACTCTACTAACTAACTCTACTAACTAACTCTACTAACTAACTCTACTAACTACTAACTAACTAACTCTACTAACTAACTAACTCTACTAACTAACTAACTCTACTAACTAACTAACTCTACTAACTAACTAACTAACTAACTAACTCTACTAACTAACTCTACTAACTAACTAACTCTACTAACTAACTAACTCTACTAACTAACTAACTCTACTAACTAACTAACTCTACTAACTAACTAACTCTACTAACTAACTAACTCTACTAACTAACTAACTAACTAACTAACTCTACTAACTAACTCTACTAACTAACTAACTCTACTAACTAACTAACTCTACTAACTAACTAACTCTACTAACTAACTAACTCTACTAACTAACTAACTCTACTAACTAACTAACTCTACTAACTAACTAACTAACTAACTCTACTAACTAACTAACTAACTCTACTAACTAACTAACTCTACTAACTAACTAACTAACTAACTCTACTAACTAACTAACTAACTCTACTAACTAACTAACTCTACTAACTAACTAACTAACTCTACTAACTAACTAACTAACTCTACCAACTAACTAACTAACTAACTCTACTAACTAACTAACTAACTAACTCTACTAACTAACTCTACTAACTAACTCTACTAACTAACTCTACTAACTAACTAACTAACTAACTCTACTAACTAACTAACTCTACTAACTAACTAACTCTACTAACTAACTAACTCTACTAACTAACTAACTAACTAACTAACTCTACTAACTAACTCTACTAACTAACTAACTCTACTAACTAACTAACTCTACTAACTAACTAACTCTACTAACTAACTAACTCTACTAACTAACTAACTCTACTAACTAACTAACTCTACTAACTAACTAACTAACTAACTAACTCTACTAACTAACTCTACTAACTAACTAACTCTACTAACTAACTAACTCTACTAACTAACTAACTCTACTAACTAACTAACTCTACTAACTAACTAACTCTACTAACTAACTAACTCTACTAACTAACTAACTAACTAACTCTACTAACTAACTAACTAACTCTACTAACTAACTAACTCTACTAACTAACTAACTAACTAACTCTACTAACTAACTAACTAACTCTACTAACTAACTAACTCTACTAACTAACTAACTAACTCTACTAACTAACTAACTAACTCTACCAACTAACTAACTCTACTAACTAACTAACTCTACTAACTAACTCTACTAACTAACTCTACTAACTAACTAACTCTACTAACTAACTCGACTAACTAACTAACTTACTAACTAACTAACTAACTCTACTAACTAACTAACTCTACAAACTAACTAACTCTACTAACTAACTAACTCTACTAACTAACTAACTCTACTAACTAACTAACTAACTAACTAACTAACTAACTAACTAACTAACTAACTAACTAACTCTACTAACTAACTAACTAACTCTACTAACTAACTAACTCTACTAACTAACTAACTCTACTAACTAACTAACTCTACTAACTAACTAACTAACTCTACTAACTAACGAACTAACTCTACTAACTAACTAACTCTACTAACTAACTAACTCTACTAACTAACTAACTCTACTAACTAACTAACTCTACTAACTAACTCTACTAACTAACTCTACTAACTAACTAACTAACTCTACTAACTAACTAACTCTACTAACTAACTCTACTAACTAACTAACTCTACTAACTAACTAACTCTACTAACTAACTAACTCTACTAACTCCACTAACTAACTCTACTAACTAACTAACTCCACTAACTAACTCCACTAACTAACTCTACTAACTAACTCTACTAACTAACTAACTCTACTAACTAACTAACTCTACTAACTAACTAACTCTACTAACTAACTCTACTAACTAACTCTACTAACTAACTCTACTAACTAACTAACTCTACTAACTAACTCTACTAACTAACTAACTCTACTAACTAACTCTACTAACTAACTAACTAACTCTACTAACTAACTCTACTAACTAACTCTACTAACTAACTCTACTAACTAACTAACTCTACTAACTAACTAACTCTACTAACTAGCTAACTCTACTAACTAACTAACTCTACTAACTAACTCTACTAACTAACTCTAATAACTAACTAACTACTAACTAACTCTACTAACTAACTAACTCTACTAACTAACTCTACTAACTAACTAACTCTACTAACTAACTCTACTAACTAACTAACTCTACTAACTAACTCTACTAACTAACTAACTCTACTAACTAACTAACTCTACTAACTAACTCTACTAACTAACTAACTCTACTAACTAACTAACTCTACTAACTAACTAACTCTACTAACTAACTAACTAACTAACTAACTAACTAACTAACTAACTAACTAACTAACTAACTAACTAACTCTACTAACTAACTAACTCTACTAACTAACTAACTCTACTAACTAACTAACTCTACTAACCTTCTCCCTCCAGATCTTCCTCTCCTTCATAATCTTCATCATCTTCCTCGTCCTCTTCGTTCAAATCTTCCCCTACCAGCTGGTGGTGCAGCTCTTTATGTCCGTTCTCTGTCGCTGTCGTTGCCGTGACAACCTCATCAACCTTGTCTGTCTCGGTATCGTCTGTTGTCTATGGAAAAATAATTAATAAAAAAATATAGAAATTACAAAAAACGGAAACCATGAGAGGCAATAAAATAATAAAATTAAAGTAAACCAATTTGAGGTAACCCGATAACCCGAAGGCTCCTCTCTACATGAGGCAACCCGAAGGCTCCTCTCTACCTGAGGCAACCCGAAGGCTCCTCTCTAACGGAGGCAACCCTAAGGCTCCTCTCTACCAGAGGCAACCCGAAGGCTCCTCTCTACCAGAGGCAACCCGAAGGCTCCTCTCTAACGGAGCCACCCCCGAAGGCTCCTCTCTACCGGAGGCAACCCGAAGGTTTCTCTCTAACGGAGGCAACCCTAAGGCTCCTCTCTACCAGAGGCAACCCGAAGGCTCCTCTCTAACGGAGGCAACCCTAAGGCTCCTCTCTACCAGAGGCAACCCGAAGGCTCCTCTCTAACGGAGGCAACCCTAAGGCTCCTCTCTACCAGAGGCAACCCGAAGGCTCCTCTCTACCAGAGGCAACCCGAAGGCTCCTCTCTAACGGAGCCACCCCCGAAGGCTCCTCTCTAACGGAGGCAACCAGAAGGTTTCTCTCTACCGGAGGCAACCCGAAGGTTCCTCAGTAGTAGGGTCTTGGGCGGCTCTGTGACAGTTAGACCTCACTGACACCCATTGGGTGTCATATGACACCCAATTATCACCCCATGGGTGTCATTGGGTGTCATTGGCGCCAGACTGTCTGGGTGACACCTCCCAATTAGGCTAATTAGACCCTAATTGACAGGTGTCATCAATTAATTAGTACAATTAAACCCTAACAGGTCATCGACTCCTAATAGGGTTTAATTGATTATCCTAATTAATCAGACTGATTAGCGCCCTGACACACAATGGGTCATCAGTGATGTCTAACTGTCACAGAGCCGGCTCAAGAGGGTGTCATAAGTGACACCGCAGCTCTTTTATTTATTAATACCTATTTATTTATATTTAATTTTAATTAATTATTTGTATTTTATTTTATTTATTTATTCATTTGTACTTTATTTTATATTAATTATTCATTTGTACTTTATTTTAAATTAATTAATTGTATATATTACTTTTACTTTATACATTGATTTCTATTTTTAGATTAATTAGTTTTTATATTACCAATGAGATCACTATGACATAATATCTATATTTAACTTTATAATGGCTATGGTATACGGCTCCCTACTGGCAACTATCAACTGCGTTCATCGGCGGGGGGCCCCTCCTCTGTCCTCATTATTCATTTGTACTTTATTTTATATTAATTATTCATTTGTACTTTATGGGTATACAGCTCCCTTACTGGTAACTAATTACTCTTATCTATATCCAGACAGCTTTTTCGTTGACCTTTGACCTTTGACCCCTCAATTAGCTTTAACCAAGCAACAGCATATTAATGATAGTTGTATCCAAGCGCCCCTGCCCCCACCCCGTGACAGCTCTGATTACTAATTACTCGTACATATATCCAACCGCCTGCAGTTCCATAGTCTGCCGCTAGAGGGCGTATTATCTGAAAATTAACATCTTCTCTAACTTTGTTATTTTCAATTTAACTATTTATTTATATTTAATTTTAATTAATTAATTGTACTTTATTTTACTTTATTTATTCATTTGTAGTTTATTTTAAATTAATTAATTGTATTCTATTTTACTTTATTTATTCATTTGTACTTTATTTTAAATTAATTAATTGTATTACTTTTATTTTATATATTGATTTCTATTTTTAGATTAATTAGTTTTTATATTACTTACCGCTACTAAATGAGATCATTATTGGAAGCATCTAACCATAGACTTGCAGCCTTATTTAGCCATAGGGTATACAGCTCCCCTACTGGTAACTATTTTGGAGTTAATGTTAGCAAAGGGCCTAAACTTAAGACAAGCTATCGCCTAGGTTACCAGTTACGCATGAATGAGCAATTTATCGGGGCCCCTCTTAAAATTCTTTGTGCTGCGTCAGGATTGCCTCATTTAAGGAAGCCGCATCCCTATCGATAATCTAATTATGGTATCGCTAACCATTTTCAGTATACTGTATAATTAAATAGGGCCCTCTTTTAATACATAAGTTTATATATACAGTTTATCTTCAATTTAATTTGTTTTTATTTACAACCCTAATTGTTCTACTGTAATTTATGTTTTATAATAACAAGCTATATCCGGTTAATCCATATTAATTTACTTTGTACTGAGGTTATCGAGGGCGCTCTTTCCAATGGTCCTATTCTCAAAACGATCTAACCTACTGTATAATTAATTACTTAAGACTGCGAGGTATGCGTAATTAACACATCTCATTTACCAGTTTTCCTTAAAAACTATGAAGTTATATTGCTTAAGAGTTCTAAGGGGCGAGCCATGAGGCAAGATGTTTGAGACTTATTTAGATATATTATTACTTAATTTGACCCCCCAATCGGCATCTACTATGGCATAGGCTATATCTTTTGCAGAGTCACAGAGTAGTATGAAGTTCCCCAGTCTGCCGCTAGAGGGCTTAATGTCTCAAAGTGAAAACCATACGGTAGCCATGAATTGGTTACTAGGCAATAATACTGCATTTTGCAACGTTAGGCCTATTGCTGACCGAACGAAAACTGCCCTGGTTCATGCAGGGGTCGAACCCATGACATACGAGAGATGTGAATTCTACGCAACCACTACACCAAGGTGGAACAGTAACCTTCGAATTTGTTCGTTGACGTTCGAATTTGTAAGACTCTCATTTAAGACTTGACACAGACTATGCCTCACCGAGGCATAGACTATGACTCACTGAGGCATAGACTATGCCTCATTGAGGCACTGAGGCATAGACTATGCCTCACTGAGGCACTGAGGCATAGACTATGCCTCACTGAGGCATAGACTATGCCTCACTGAGGCATAGACTAGGCCTCACTGAGGCATAGACTAGGTCTCACTGAGGCACTGAGGCATAGACTATGACTCACTGAGGCATAGACTATGACTCACTGAGGCATAGACTATGCCTCACTGAGGCATAGACTATGCCTCACTGCCTCACTGAGGCACTGAGGCATAGACTATGACTCACTGAGGCATAGACTATGCCTCACTGAGGCATAGACTAGGCCTCACTGAGGCATAGACTAGGCCTCACTGAGGCACTGAGGCATAGACTATGCCTCACTGAGGCATAGACTATGCCTCACTGAGGCATAGACTATGCCTCACTGAGGCACTGAGGCATAGACTATGCCTCACTGGGCACTGAGGCATAGACTATGACTCATTGAGGCATAGACTATGCCTCACTGAGGCATAGACTATGCCTCACTGAGGCACTGAGGCATAGACTATGACTCACTGAGGCATAGACTATGACTCACTGAGGCATAGACTATGCCTCACTGAGGCATAGACTATGCCTCACTGCCTCACTGAGGCACTGAGGCATAGACTATGACTCACTGAGGCATAGACTATGCCTCACTGAGGCATAGACTAGGCCTCACTGAGGCATAGACTAGGCCTCACTGAGGCACTGAGGCATAGACTATGCCTCACTGAGGCATAGACTATGCCTCACTGAGGCATAGACTATGCCTCACTGAGGCACTGAGGCATAGACTATGACTCACTGAGGCATAGACTATGCCTCACTGAGGCATAGACTATGCCTCACTGAGGCATAGACTATGCCTCACTGAGGCACTGAGGCATAGACTATGCCTCACTGAGGCATAGACTATGCCTCACTGAGGCATAGACTATGCACTCACTGAGGCATAGACTATGCCTCACGTGAGGCATAGACTATGACTCATTGAGGCATAGACTATGCCTCACTGGGGCATAGACTATGCCTCACTGAGGCATAGACTATGCCTCACTGAGGCACTGAGGCATAGACTATGACTCACTGAGGCATAGGCATGACATAGTGCCTCACTGAGGCATAGACTATGCCTCACTGAGGCATAGACTATGCCTCACTGAGGCATAGACTATGCCTCACCATGGATGGGCTTTACCACTGTACTCGCATCTGCTGTCTCATTGGCTGCTCGATGCCTCAGATTAAGGGTCTAAGACCTTCAAGCTGGTCATTTGCTTAGTTTTATAATTAGAAGGTCGTGAGTTCGAACCCTAGAAGAGCATTTTTCTTTTTCCTAGCTCTTGGTTAACTCTAGTATACACTCTAGCTTTGACTCTCCCGCCGGCTATAGTTATAGTATGCAACCTTGGGAGTTAATGTGAGTAAAGACCAAGAGATTAGACTTCAGGCTCCCTCTATTGGTTCATTCTTCTTAACTTTATATAATAACTCAACCCGTATTTAAAGTTTTGAAAATTATGACTTAGTCGACTAATTTTCCAAAGTATATTATAAAAACATATAATTTCTTGAATAAATAGACCTAATAGTAATAAATATTGTGGGGTAAATACATTTATAATACTAATATAATTATTATGGATAAATAGTCCTAATACTATTATAATTGTTATGGATAAATAGTCCTAATACTAATATAATTGTTTTGGATAAATAGCCCTAACACTATTATGAAAGGAACTCAAACAAACAAATGTCAATAGCGTCGTCCTGCGCGGGCATTTACTGAACGAGAGTTTTTTATCATAGGTCTTCGAAAATTAGTAAAAGCTGGTTGATTTACTTTACTTTCATCTTCCTCGTTACCCAACTGTTTCTTAATTTTATTCAATTGTTCATTAATTTTCAGTAATTTACTTTTATTTCCCAGAACCTGTCTTAATATCTCTTCTCTATTTTCCTCATTTTCTTCCATTTGTTTAATAAATTTCCGCATTTGATTTTTGTTTCCTAATATTTGTCTCAATATCTCTTCTTTATTTTCATCATTCTCTTCTAAATGTTTAATAAATTTCTGTAATTTAATTTTACTTCCTAGAACTTGGGTCAATGTCGCCTCTTTATTTTCTTCATTTTCCTTCAAATGTTTAATAATTTTCCGCAATTGATTCTTATTTCCAAGTAATTGCCTCTTTATTTCCTCATTATCATCATTTTCATCCTCTTCTCCACTTTCCTGATCTTCACTTTCTTCACCCTCTTTCTGACCTTCACTTTCTTCATCCTCTTCCCCGCCTTCACTTTCTTCATCGTCTTCCTGTTCTTCACTTTCTTCATCCTCTTCCTGTTCTTCACTTTCTTCATTCTCTTCCTGACCTTCGCTATCTTCACCCTCTTCTTGACCTTCACTTTCTTCATCATCATCCTGATCTTCACTTTCTTCGTTCTCAACCTCACTCTCTTCAACTTCATCCTGACCCTCACTATTTTCATTCTCCATCTCATCATCCTCTTCTTCTCCATCTTTCTCACTCAAATTTTCCTCATTTTCTAGGGGTAACTGTTTTTGTATCCCTTTCAAAATATTCATAACTTTATGAAATTTACTTTCCATTGTCTGTTTTATATTTAATATATCACGCTCATCTCTCTTTTTCTTTTCATCTTCACTAAAAATATCTTCGGATTTTTTAAATTTTTTTGGTAATGGAGCCATTAGTTTTTCCTTTCCATGTGTTTCCATATGACGAGATAAATTGTCTTGTCTCATTTCTTTATTACAGACCAAACAAGTTTCATGTCTATGCATTATATAGCAATGTCAATTGAAAATATTGAATTTTAGCTAAATGATTTTACAAAATTTTAAATAAATTAAACTTTTATGAAAATAAATAAAACTTTTTAATATAAAACTTAGAGAATGACTGGGAATGCGTTGAACGGGGGTTATTATAGAGGGAGGCTAGAATGGATTATCCAATCAGAGTGCGAGGGTGAGTTAGGCAGCCAATCAGGACTCGAGG
>JAUCBJ010003026.1:0-28851 GCA_032718475.1 Nemertoderma westbladi | reverse complement strand
TCGGTGCAAATTGACTCCCCCCCCCCCCCCCTTGTTTTGGTCTAGCGCCGCCCCTGACAGGAGGTGGAAATAACTAACCTTGAACATCTTGTCATACATTTTATTTGATTAGTTGTCACCAACTCTTTGATCACATGGTTTAATAGTTGTTTATTTGGGAGGAATCCATTGTATCCTGTACCATAAGAAATTGATCTTCCACAGGAGTGGAATGTGTTATCTGTATCGGCACATTCAACCACAGAAACCAAAATAATGGGAAGTAACACAAAGCGAATCATAACAAACGACATACAATAAATTAATTGAAAAGTAGGCACAGTAAACAAATTTGTGTATATGAATTTAGTGCTCGTTTGTTTGTACTTGTGGTACTTTAATTTTGACAATTTTCGAATTTAAAAGATTACGAAATAATTACAATGAATGATATTCTCTATTGAAATACAAAATCAGTTTATAATAATTAGAAATTAATAATAAATATACTTTTTATTTGCAATCAGAACCAGAAAACCAAGATGACAGTTCTATGCTAGCGCACAATGATCGCAGCTATGACAGCATTCTTTATTACTTCCTGAGTTTAATGTCATCTATACCTATAAAAATCAAATTCTGTCTGTCTCACTCTCTCTCTCTGTTTCTCTGTGTTCGAACTCCTCCAAAACGGGTGGAGCGCTGTGCAGTGGATTGCGCTGGGACTTGCCATGTGTGTATAAATTTAACCAATGGTTGTTAAAGGCCACTTTTCGAAAAGTTTAATTCAAGTTCGGTACCGGCGTACCGGTAGTGGTGGGATAACAGGTAACCCGCCACTGGTAATTGCCAGCTAGTATTAAATATTAATCTGGACACCGAACAACATTATATCTCTCAGATCATGGTCAAATGACGAGTAACTCCTATTTTAGAGCGCATTTAATTACATCTTACATAATTTATTTTAATTGATTTTATTTATAATACATCAGTGCAAAATATTTTATTTATTTTACTAATAATAAAACATGCCTCTTAGGTGACGAAGATTGGGTACTAGTTTGTAATGAATCCCATAAAAAATGACTCCCAAATCATTTATACCTAGGTTTAAATGAATCCCCATTAATGTGACGGGATCTGAGTTGGCAAAGGATCCCGACCGGTTTGTGTGTTTCGAGTCGTATCGAGAATACGCGACGCTGCGTTTGCTAGGCTACTGAAAGGCTGTTGATGGAATTGAAAGGCCTAAGGCCGGTGAAATAGCTGAGTAACACAGATAAGCCAGTCAGTCTAATATAATAATAGCAGTAACAATGACAGCGATGATGGTTAAAAACCATCTGACTTCTACACTCAATGTAGCCAACTGAAGCACAATTAACAGAGTAACGATTATATATATTACATGGGATACACATTCCTACCTAGGTTTGGCCTACCAGTAAATGCGCGATAATTGATGGAAAACCGCCCTGTCATTGGTTGATCTATTCTCCGGCCAATCCCTATTTTGCCCTGGCCCTATGCTAGCTTCCTATGAGATGAGCTGATGTGCTGGCATCTCTCTCCAGCTGGCAATGTATATTGCCTTGGTGCCTTTGGTATGCAATATTATATTGGTAATATCGCATATCCAATGATCATGATTCGTAAATCATGCCTTTCCCCATTTTCCGCTGGGTGGTGCAGCGAATTGGATCCACTAACAATTAATTACAACCTAGTTTTAAATGAAACCCTTGATCAACGGGATTCAATACAAACTATTGCAGGTTTAAAAGATGTCTCCGGGTTTAAATAAATCCCCTTATAGGTCTACTATTCCTCAGTTATCAGTATTCAACATAATTTAATTTTTTTATCATGGGACTGCATTGACCACCAAAAACACACCTCTTGCAACAATTTTCCATTCTCCCCCTGCCAGTGTGTTGTTGGCTTCACCACTAATTTCATTGCCTTCATGAAATACTTTTATTCCAATTTTTGTTCCTCCAGGTTCTCAATGCAGCATACCTTTTTAATTATAATCCTTTTCCAATATTTCTTAGTAAAACATTATCTGAATCAAGTTCATCTTATAAGCATTTCCTCTATGGAAATTAGATCTTTTATTACCTTTGTCACTTCCAACATCATTTGGGTATATACGAGTTTTTATAAAATATTTTATTTCGTCGAAAACTTTGTCCCTCATATTTATTTTGCAGGACTGAAGGGAAAACCTGGCCCTGTCGTAACCACATTGTGGCGTTTCCCCACCAGGGCGTGAAGGATAACTGCTGGAACATGTGGCGGGTGGAGTCCATTGAGGGAATACCTCGCCTGAGACCTTGGAGACAGTCTATCTCCCACATAGTGGCCGAGGCATGAGGGTGCAAACCACCCAGGGCTTCCACTGGTAGGGGGATAAAGCAAACTCCAGACTCTTGCGGCACTCTTCTATGTCGGCAGCTGTCTTGCAGTCGTATGCGATGGATAATGCATGTCCTGGGGTGGCGGCAGCTCGCGTCTGGAGGGAGTCATGGCATGAGATTCTGTCCCCATCACCACTACATCCTATGTGGTGGTCTCCTATTTGGTCGGCCGATGATAGGCATATAGGACAAGGGGATGGGCCAGAGACCATGCAGACAACGAGCCAGTAGAGGCATACCCTGAACTCTGCATCCATAAAGTGAAGCCCAAGGCTTTCACATGGTATAGCCTGCAGCCAGTCACCAGAGTGGGCCAGTGATGTTGAGTTGGTGAGTGTTGACAGAGTGTCTGGGGCGGGGGACAGTTGCTGCTCATGGAGTTTCAGGTCAATAGCATTGGATAGCTTCCATTGAGTACCTGGGCTTGTGAGAACATCGAGGGTGGTCCATTGTGGTTCATTTGCAGATTGCGCCAGAGACTGGAGGGATGGGACTATGTGGTGGTTTAGTGTTCTATGGTGGAGGATTTGTGATACAAGTGGGTCGGACTGGCAAACTGAAGCCAAGTATGCTGCTAGGGCATGGTCGACTGCTTTGCTTTCTCATGACCTTCTAGTATAACATTCAGATACATTCATAGATAAACAATCACATCTTATTAAGAGTGCAGGTTACTATTTAACCTAAGGATATCTTTGAAGGGATTCATTTCAAACGGTGGACTCATTTCAACCTAGATTGTAATGACCCCCCAGATCACTGGTGAGTCATTCTAAATGGGGATTTATTTACATCTTTTACACCAGCAACCCCACAAACATAAGGTAGAAAATTGTACAGAAAACAATGTGCAATATAACAAGCAAACAACTACAGTAGGCATTAGGTCTGAGCCTAGGGATGCCACCGAAATCGGGGAAAGATGAGGTCGATGGCGAAACTCCGATGTAGCTCCATACCTACTGGTAGCTAGGCAACTATCTTATAGGCTTATATTGGTACTGTAGGAGTCTGAGTTTATACCAGGTGCATGCAGCCCATGCAGCAATATGACACTATCAATACAGAGGCTAGGCCATTCTATTCAGATAGATTACACTATGTAGATAGGCCTAACCCACCACCAGATTCTATGCAACATCACATAGCAACTGGAATAGAAAATTATAATTATAACACAAAGCAGTTAAACATAATCCAATAAATTATACTGCTTTTTATTTGCAATCAGAATAAGAAAAACAAGATGACAGCTCTACGTCTCACACAAAATATATCGCAAGATATGACAGCATGCTTTATTACTACCTGAGTTTAATGTTATATTACATATTAATCTGAATAATTTTAAACCATGTTACACTTTTACAGTGGCTGAATTCTGCCAATTAATACATTTTTTCCGATTTTTAGCTATTTATTGTTCGACCAAAATAATTATTGTTTGGTTGACCAATAATTCTTTTTAATTAAAAGAAAGTTAAGAGATCTTTAGGTGCAAACCCTAAATTGCAATTACAATTTAACAGGCCTTTTTCAATGGCTCTGGTAACTAATGGCCTAACTACAGAAAACCTAAAAATTGAAAAAGGCCTGTTAAATTGTAATTGCAATTTTGGGTTGAAATATTTGGCAATATTATACTTATATAGTAAGGTGACCAGATTCACAGAGAGCCAAAGTGGGACACCTAAACTGAGCCCAGTTTGGCCTGAAGAATATTGAAAAATTTAAATTTAATTACAAAACACACTGTATTATAACCATAAAGCAGTAAACTGTTTCAAATACCAACGAAACCCATCCTTTCCGCACTGATCAACCGCTACATTCCGGCGTTGTTTGGATCCACCCCCGGACCAACCATCGATCCAATACTGCTGCTCCCGGTCCGACATGGTGGGTTAGGAATCCGAGACCCCATCATGCGCACTGGGCCCGCCCACATCGCCTCTACTGCTGGGACCGCAAAAGTCGTTGAGGGAATCAAAACTGGCGTTCGACTGCATGTTGCCGACCATGCTTCCTGCCTAGCTGAGGCTTTGAAGGAAAGCCGCAACGAATCGAACGAGAACTTCAAAGAAACGTTCGAGGAGACCATCGCGGGACTCCCACGTGAACGCCATCGCCCCATAAGCCGGGCCGCCCAGTTCAAGACCGGTGGGTGGCTGTCAGCTCAGCCTTCCCCATTGGACCAGACGGACCTCGACCCCCAGTCCTTTCGCGACAACCTCGCGCTACGGTATGGGTTGAGCCCCCCCCCCCCCCCCCCCCCCGACCTTCCACTGACCTGCGAGGGCTGCGGCGCGCCATTCGACACATCACACGCCCTCAGTTGCAAAGTTGGAGGGTTGATCACCCGCCGTCACAACGAGATCCGTGACGTGTTTGGGGACCTCCTCGCAGAGGCGTACGGGAACTCGAACGTAGAGAGCGGGAGGTGGTGCTGTGGAATGGGCACCTGGACTCGGAGGGGATGACGGTTGGGGGGGTTCGGGCTGACCTGGTCACCAGGGGGGTTTGGACGAATCAGGTGGTGGCGTCTTTCGATATCGCTGTAATTAATGTCGACGCCACCTCCTACGTTCGTTCAAACCGCTCTGTGGAGACCCTTCTCTCACAGAAAGAACGCGAGAAGAAGGCCCACTACCAGGAGCCCTGTGAGTCGAGGCGGATGAACTTCACCCCCCTCGTGTGCTCCACCGACGGAGTCTGGGGCGCCGAGGGCGAGAAATTCATCCGCCACCTCGCGGACGCACTGGTGGTGAGGAGGGTGGGGATGAGGCAGCGGGGGTTGGGAGCAGTCCTGGGGGCTGTGAGAAGGCGACTGCAGTTCGCCTTATTAAGGGCAAACTCTCTGTGCCTCCGCGGTGGAAGGAGGCCCTGGAGGGGTCTGGGGTTCGGGGACGGGGCGGGAGTCAGGGATTTGGACAGGGAGATGTACCCCTCTCCCTAACTCCCCTTTAATGTTAATTATAAAGAAATTATCCATTAATATCATACAAGTGTAACAGTTCAGTGGCCTTTATTAACTATTTGTTTCAAAACAGGCACTGTTTTGAAACAAATAGCTAATAAAGGCCACATTCATTTATTAATAGTGTTTCATAGTTGAATTAATAAAAAAAAAATAGCTTACTAAATAAAAAAAAAAAAAATACCAACGAAACAGCAACAAATTATTCCTACTGCTCATCTACCGATACTTTTCATTTGAATGAATTTTTTTAAGCAATAAGTGATTTTTTGAAATTAAGTCAAAAAATTCATTACAACTAATAGATATGTTAAACATTACTTTCACAGCAGCACTCAGCGTTTCTCTGAGCAGTTGCGCTTTCTGTTTTGTCCAGAACAGATTAATATCTGTGAAAACTCGCTCAACTATACAATTATTACCAGTTAAGAGCCATTAGGTATTCAACAATCTTCAAGATTTGTTTGTATGGAACTTGGTGCTGAGATAGATGCTTAAATACTTCCAACCATCTGTCACATGCGTTTGTCTTTTCTTTATTGCATTCTTCAACTTTTAACTCCATAATATACCTTATTGAATATTGAAATTCGTCAACTATAAGGTCACGATCAAGTTCTGATTGCATTCCTTGCCAACCCATATCCTTATTGATTTCATCCAGTGATTCTTCTACTGATGACCACTTTGGAACACTCTTTAATAAAATCCAATCAAATGGCAATTTATGGTCCTTTGATGCATCCCAAAGGTTTAGATAATCAATAGCTTCTTTATAGAAACTCAAAACTTGACCCTTAAAGACACTAATCCCTGATTCACCGTCGTTCTCTAGTGCTGTCAAACGAGAGCGAATTAAGGTTGGCAAAAATGCATTGTCTTTTCGGAATTGTAGTTTGTCCCTTAGATTGTGAACTAATGCTATTGATTCCAATATCGAAATTTCGGCACCCTCAATTTTAAGTAGTGAATCTTGAAACAAAGCTGCTTGATTATGAATCAACATTAACCAAAGTTCGCTGAGTGGGTCCGGTCAGCTGATTTAGGTCAGGTCAGGTATTCTAGGTCATTGATCAAGAAAACTTGCCACCTCCATGCAGCATAAAGGAGGTGCCACCTGTAGCTGCATAGACCCTTTTACTAGGGCAAATCTGGTCCTGTAACTAGGACCCCCTTCGTTCTGGGATAAGGACGCCCTTGGTCCTGGATTAAGGACCCATATACTTGGCTGCAGGGGTATATGGCCTGACCAGGCAGATGGTGATCTACCAATGGCTGGTCAGGAGTAGAGTATTCTCATGTCCACTCTGAGAGCACTTCACTGTGACCTGCACCTGGCAGCAAGGGTACAGGGCATGACCCAGCAGATGAGCTGCAACAGCCAATGGTGGGTCATGTGCGCCAGAGTAGATATGGGTGATGGGCCTCATATCTGACTCCATTGCGACACCCACCCTGTGGAATGGCAAACCAGGGTGTGGTATTTGCCCCGAGAGCTGACTCGGCAAAAAAGCACCCCCCAACCCCCACTATGGATTACATTAGCAATGCGGAGGTCCGGCCACTAGAGGCCAGTGGAATTACCGGACACAATCGGCCTCATAGGCATCAGTTAACTCCTGACCGGCTGCATGTCTCACCCCCTACTGGAGAGAGAGCAGCCAACAATTCTTTGAGTCCCTTTCCTGATGACCTTTCTGGCCCAAACCCTGGGTCACCAGGGAGGCCAGATTGTGATGGGGAGAGGGATTCTGGAGTTGGAGGCTACTCTCATGTTCCACCCCGACCAACAAAGCCATTGGTGAATCTGAGGCAAGTCACTAGACTAGCCTCAGTAAACACCCTAACACTCGGGTCCCCAATGCGACAAGGTGAGCTGACTGCCTTGGCAGATAAGCTTTCTCTTAGCGCAGTGGGTGTTCAAGAGCACCGAATGCAGACTGGACAGACTGATGAGGTTCTGATTAAGGACATGGGGGGCGGTTGGCGACTCGCCCTCGCGTCAGCAGATGATAGTGGCAATGGTGGAATTGGTCTAATGATGAATCCAACTGCACATGCAGCATTGGACAAAATAGACCAAATTTCTAACCGCATCATCCGTTGCCACTTCTCATGTTCTGGAAGACTGGCTAAAAAGTTTCCTAAGGTGATTATGATTGTGTGCTACTCTCCAACTAGTGTGGCCCCTGTAGAGGAGGTGGAAAATTTCTACCACAATCTACAAACAGCTACTGATGGAGTGGATCAGCATGCATTCTTAACATTCCTGGTAGACTTTAATGCAAGTCTGCATCAATCACCTACATCGCCCTGGGTCTATAGCAATAGTGTTAACCGAAATTCTGTCCATCTTCAGGATTTTATCTCTGGAAATGGATTGATTTCGGCTGGAACCCAGTTCAAGAAGCGAACTGGAAAGCTCTGGACTCATAGTGGACCCAGTGGTCACAAGTCCCAGATAGACCATATTCTGTTTCGTAGGAAATACAGGAGCTCTATACAAGACTGTAATGCATCTGCTTACTGGGCGGAAAAGCCAACCAACCACCAAGGTTAAGGCTGAATCACCAGCCGATCGCCTCAATGGTTGGAAAGCCCACTTTGAAAAGCTCCTCAATAATGACAGGGTATTGCCTGATAACTTTATAGAAGTAAAAGTGTCTGAGTCTGTACTCCCAGATATTCCCATTGGTGATATCTCCTTTGCAGAAGTGAAGGCTGCTGCAAAGAGCATTAAGACCAATCGTGCCAGTGGAGTAGATGGTGTTCCCCCTGAGGTATTTAAAATACCTGAGTGTTTAAAGCTCATCTATCCCATCATAGTAGACATGTACCGAACAACAAGAGTCCCACAAGAAATGAAAACAAATAAGTTGGTGCCAGTTCCCAAGAAGGGCAACCTAACACTCTATGGTTCTTTTCGGGGAATCTCATTGATCTCGATTGTTGCAAAGCTATACAATAGGATTCTATTAAATCGCATCAGGGATCCCATTGAGAGACTGCTTCGTGGAAATCAGAATGGGTTCCGTAAAGGTCGGAGGATAATAAAACAGCAATATTAGTTGCGCAGGAAAATAACCAATGAACTTACACTGAACAGCAGTACTGCTGTACTTACCGTTATTATGATGTGGTAGGCTCTGCTGTCAGACCCTAACAACCTGCCTGTGGGATACATACCTGCTTATTATTACCTGATTACCGGCAACCGGTAGCGCATTTCTAAGTATTTACACAATATCGGTACTCTGCAAATATAACTCATCCTCAAAACAGCTCTACATATAACTGTATGCGATGTCTCGTTCAACTCAGTCACGTTCTTCCTCTAATACACCTGCTACCAACAAGGAGTTAGACGGCAGCAATTCCGAAATCCTTTCTGCTATAAGCAAGCTTTCCGACGATATCTCCTTCCTCAAGTCCGAGGTTGCGCCCCTGAAGAAAGTAATTAACGATATCACCAGCCTTAAGAAGGAAGTATCGTCCATCAAAAAAGACACGTCGGAACTGTCCGCCTTACTACTTCGCGTCGATCAACTTGAGATAGAAGCGGCTTCGCTTAAGTCTAGATTAGCCACATTTGATACAAAGTTCGATGACCTCGATCAGTTATCTCGAAGGTCCAATTTCCTGATTCACGCTCTGCCAGAGAATAAAGATCACCATCCAGTTCTTCACGATCTCGGGTTGCAGCCTTCTGACATAGATATCTCTCATCGCTTCGGGGTAAAGAAGAATGACCATGGTAAATCGCGACCCGTTCTAGTCTGTCTTCTGTCCCAGGCAAAGAAAATCCATGTTATGAAAAACAAGGGTTCGGTTGCATCAAACGGCCTCTTTATTACCGAACATCTGACGAAAAGACGTGCCACTCTACTCAGTACTTTAAAGGAGCACAAACGGAATGGTCTGCTTCACTGGGCATATACATTCAATGGAACCATCATGGCTAAGGCCCAGGAGGGTGTCAAACCTGTGGCAATCCACAGCGATGTGGACATCGGCACATTAATTTGTGGTTCAGGTCTAAGTAAAGGCGAGTAGACGTTTGGCAAATTGGCCTATTCTATACTGGTTCCTAGTATCTTTTACGTTCTCGTACCGCTGTTGCATCATGCAGCAGTGTACTATGTACTAGTACTACTACCGCCGCCAAGATGTCGCTTTGAATAAACAGGTTCATACTTAACATACAATATATATATCTGTACATACACATACATATACTATGTTTTGCTTATCTAGCCTTGATCAGTTAATGGAAACTATAATATATTTTTGTCGTTTTGTCCTATATTGGAGATTTCAGATTTACTCCCTTTTCCTTTCTTTTTACTGTAGGCCTACCGGTATTGGTATACAATTAATTACCCCCAGTTAAGTTTAAATTACTCCAAGTACCGTTTTTCTACATCGTATATACCACCAGTCAGGCAGTACCGTTTTCTATATCGTATATACACACTTACCGGTATTAATATGTAAATGTTATTTTTGTCGAATAATGCCTTTTATACCGGTACTTTGTACCAGTATTCCGGCACAAAATATTTGACCTGCCACACGTAAAAATACACTGTTGACTCTCCCGTGGGCAGTCATGTGGGGTCTGATACCTGCCTCACTGTTGCTTAAGCGTTGGCGTACTGTGCTACAGCCAGTTTCTTGTTGTATAGTGAACTAGAATTATATTGGGTGATGGTTGTTTTATATTTGTTGTCCGTTTATGTAAGTTGTATTTTGGTTTGTTTATGTAGAAGTACAGTTTTCGTACATAGCCCGACTCGACTGACATTGCGCGTTGTTTTATTACTCACAGCCCCATTCCACTGGCCACTTTTTCTTGTTTGTTCAAACTTTAAACTTACTAATAATGCATTATATTGTTTGCAAGCCAGTAACAACCAAATGTTTCTACATTATCCGACAAAATGTGGCGGATAGCCACAACAAACCATATTCAAAATTTTCACGTTTTATTATGGTTCTTATTGGTTTGCAAACAGTACCCAGTGGCATCCAGTGTATGTTTTATTAGCCACAGTAGTATATTCAATTACCTTCCAACCATCTTCCATATCGATCCTTCTCTGCGGTGATATAGAGAGTAACCCTGGCCCGCTCTCTGTATGGCACCATAATGTCCGCAGCCTTTTACCAAAATTAAATAACAAAATCTGCACTGACAAGTTAAAAATAATTTACGACACTATCTTAGATTTAAATATTGATATTTTTATTGTAACGGAAACATGGTTTTTAAAATGTACGGCAGCTGACCATGAAAGTGAGCTGAACAAACACTCTTATAAATACTATGACAAACCCCGCGCTGACAACTCGGGGTACGGTGGTGTCGGGTTATTTATCAGGGAGTCATTACCCCATCTCAGACGCACTGGCAGGGCCTTTAACTCGCAAGGTCTAGAATTAATATTTATTGATATTTTCATCGTAAAATTAAAAGTTCTCGTGATTGGTCTTTACACACCCACCGAACCTACTGCACAGTACTGGGATACCTTGTACGATGTTATTTGTAACATCACGACAGCGTATAAATATGATGGAATTCTTCTTTTAGGTGACTTTAATACCAACTGTTTTCACCGAACTCCTTTTCTAGTAAACAAATTCTGCTCTTTAACTGGTTTTACCCAAGTGATAAACTCTATAACTCGATCCCAATCCCAATCTTGCATTGACTTATTATTCACTAATTTACTTCCCCTGAAAATTAAGGCGGACGCACATGCTGATATTTGTTTTGACAACAACCTTCCTATTTCTGACCACTCGCCAATTTGTATCGACTTAAACGTTGATATCAAACCGCCATCCCTTTTCATTCGTACCGTATGGGATTATGACAAAGCGAACTGGGGAGAATTCAGACAATTCCTAAATAGCAAATGTCTTAGTAGCTACTTTGGTGCACATGCCGATGACCCTGTTGAAGGTGTTAATTTTCTCACAGAGACTTTACTTGAAGGTACGAATAGATTTATTCCCAGCCACAAAATAAAAACCAGATCCAGCGACCCTAAGTGGATAAATAATGAGTTGCGCTCACTGTTCAGGCGCAGGGAAAGGCTACACAAACGAGCCAAAGGGACACCCAACAACTCAAATCAATGGGTCAATTTCAGAAAATATCGAAATTTTGTCACTCAAAAAGTTCGCTTAGCTAAGGCTTCATATTCTAGTGAATTGTATTTATCAACCAAAAGTTCCAGCAACTTAGACTCTAAGAAATGGTTTTCAATAGTAAAGTCGGTACTGGGGAAAAACAAATTATCATCCATCCCGTTCTTATTTGATGGTGATACAGCGGTGTATGAAGCCTTTGACAAAGCCCAAGTTCTAAATAACAGATTTGTCATTAATTCCACTTTACCAGGTTTATTACCGACGACCCCAGTACAATCCACACCTCAGACAGCACCACCGCTAGTACATCCCACACACCAGCCTGTACCACCGGTGGTACTTTCTGTAGTACCTCCAGTGCTTCACCACATACCCCCGACTGTACCACTGGTAGTACATCCCACACCTCCGATTGTACCTCCAGCAGTGCACCCCATACCCCAGACTGTACCACCGGTTGTACATCCCACACCTCCGATTGTACCTCCAGCAGTGCACCCCATACCCCAGACTGTACCACCGGTAGTACATCCCACACCTCCGATTGTACCTCCAGCAGTGCACCCCATACCCCAGACTGTACCACCGGTAGTACATCCCACACCTTCGATTGTACCTCCAGCAGTGCACCCCATACCCCAGACTGTACCACCGGTGGTACATCCCACACCTCCGATTGTACCTCTAGCAGCTAGCAGTACACCCCATACCCCTGACTGTACCACCGGTAGTACATCCCACACCTCCGATTGTACATCCAGCAGTGCACCCCATACCCCAGACTGTACCACCGGTAGTACATCCCACACCTCCGATTGTACCTCCAGCAGTGCACCCCATACCCCAGACTGTACCACCGGTAGTACATCCCACACCTCCGATTGTACCTCTAGCAGTGCACCCCATACCCCTGACTGTACCACCGGTAGTACATCCCACACCTCCGATTGTACCTCCAGCAGTGCACCCCATACCCCAGACTGTACCATCGGTGGTACATCCCACACCTCCGATTGTACCTCTAGCAGTGCACCCCATACCCCTGACTTGTACCACCGGTAGTACATCCCACACCTCCGATTGTACCTCCAGCAGTGCACCCCATACCCCAGACTGTACCACCGGTAGTACATCCCACACCTCCGATTGTACCTCCAGCAGTGCACCCCATACCCCAGACTGTACCACCGGTAGTACATCCCACACCTCCGATTGTACCTCTAGCAGTGCACCCCATACCCCTGACTGTACCACCGGTAGTACATCCCACACCTCCGATTGTACCTCCAGCAGTGCACCCCATACCCCAGACTGTACCATCGGTGGTATATCCCGTGGAGCCTGCAGCGGTACATCCCATACCACAATCTTTACCCCCGACTTCACTACACCCCGACCCCTCTACTGTTCAGGGCGTCCCTGAAGAAGCAGTCCTAGAGCACATACAGATTTCAGAAGAGGACGTAGGTGCAGGTATTTCGTCCTTAAAAACGAATGGATCTCCTGGTATCGATGGAATAAGTAACAGAGTTATTAAATCATTATCCGGCTCTTTAATAGTCGGTCTAACTATTTTATTTAACGCGTTACTTAACATTTCTATTTTTCCACAATCCTGGAAGTATTCTAATTTACTCCAATTTTTAAAAAGGGAGAATTTTATAATTCTGGCAACTATCGCCCAATTTCTTTATTAAATAACCTTTCTAAGCTTTTTGAAACTGTTGTCAGAAAGCATACCTGGAATTTCCTATGGCATAAAATATCGAAACGACAATCAGGATTTATTCCCGGCGATAGTTGCCAAAACCAACTTCTCTTCCTATACGACTCCTGGTGCCAGGCATGGGATGAAGGCGACGTCACACAAGTAATATTCTGTGATGTCACAAAAGCCTTTGACAGGGTATGGCACGCAGGTCTCCTTGAAAAATTATATAGAATGGGAATCCGCGGTTGTTTATTGGCATGGTTCCAATGTTATTTATCAGGGCGTTGGCAGCGTGTAGTACTAGATGGGACATGCTCACTGTTTCTGGCGGTGCTCGCAGGCGTACCCCAGGGAAGTGTGCTCGGTCCCATCTTATTTATTATTTACATAAATGACCTTGTTGATGTATTGTCGGCAAACTGTTCACTGTTTGCTGACGATACATCTCTTTCATCTAGAATCAGTCATCCTGTTGTGCGCGCTCACTTTCTTAACCACGAACTTCATGAACTACACACTTGGGCTACTAAATGGCTCGTCACTTTTAACCCAGAGAAAACCATTGTAATGACTATGTGTGGTTCCATCCCCTACCAGACAGTGCCACTATATCTAAATGGTGAGACCCTTCCGTGTGGTGAGACTCACAAACACCTGGGACTGGTATTTTCTTCCAATTTCAAGTTCAATGACCATGTCCTAGAACTAATTAACTCAGTTTCGAGAAATCTATTGGTTCTGCGGAAAACTAAATACGTCCTATCCAAAGATGCAATACTAAAAATATACAAAACATTTATACGTCCTAAACTGGAATACGGCTGTGCGGTCTGGAACAACATATCTCAAGAAATGTCTGAACTACTTGACAATTTTGAACTTGAAATTCTAAGAATTGCCACTGGTGCTCCATCTCGCACTTCACATAGCAAGTTATATACCGAATGCAACATACAGAGTCTCTCTTCCAGACGCTCAGCCATCTGCTTAATAACTTTTTATAAAATTATTAACAAGTTAACTCCGGGAGTACTTATTTTCCAGAATCCCAATTACAGTGGGGCAAAACCCATCACATAGTTACCCTCTCAGAAACAGCGCCAACATTTCCCAAATATCGTACCGTAAAGACCTTTATGGCAAATCTTTCTTTCCAAACACTATAAAAAAATGGAACGATCTCCCTTTTTCAACACGTTCACTCCCTCTCCCGACGTTTAAATCCCGACTCATTTCAAATAATGTTATCAAACCATTTTACTGTGTTGGAACCCGCAAATTTCAAATCATTGTCTGCCAGTTGCGACTGCGGTGTAGTGAATTATCTGCAGACATGGTATCCAGGCACCTTCAGGACTCACCTGAGTGCACCTCATGCGGTGCTGCCACAGAAAACGCCTTTCAC
Organism: Nemertoderma westbladi; assembly: GCA_032718475.1. Lineage (NCBI taxonomy): Eukaryota > Metazoa > Xenacoelomorpha > Nemertodermatida > Nemertodermatidae > Nemertoderma > Nemertoderma westbladi. The sequence goes on along the minus strand of JAUCBJ010003026.1, from coordinate 14,197 downwards.
TTTTTTATAACTTGTCCGAGTTACTCTGGTGCCCGCCATACACTGAAGGTTGGGTTGGAAGCCCTGGGGGCTTCACTGTCATTAAACTCTGTTTTAGAGGGGCAAGGTATATCTGCGACCGATTACAACAAATATTTCTCCCTTCTAAACACCTTAATTGTCTCTACTCAGCGTTTTCGGCTTCTTTCACAATAAAACAAAACCATTAGCCCAAAATATTTACTTACTTGCTTGCATATATACCTTTTCCCTTCAACTGTCTTTGTTAGCTAATTAAATAGATTCATTTGGTAATGTAAATAAAATTTCACTGTATGTTGCTACATTATATTACTTTTATTTTTTACGTTTATTTATGTGCCTTCTATTTTGTGGCTTGGTTGTGAGTCAGCGCGCCCGTTGGTCTAGTATATTTTTATTTTATAAAGTTTATTGTTTACCATATATTTACAACTGTCACTCCTAGCAACTCTAATCTGATATAATAACTAAGCTGGATATAGGGCCTTATCTGTCCGAATTGTTATTGTTATTGTCAATTGTCATAATGTGACCCTGTTAAGCTTAATTCAATATACAGTCCTACTGCTAGAGAAAAAAAAAAAAAAAAAAGGTCGGGGGACCATGGAGCCCATTTTGGCACTTAAGAAGGATAATTGAAGAATTATCAAAAAAGAAAGACAGGCATCTGGCTGTTATCTTTGTTGACTTCTTCAAGGCCTTTGATTCAGTCTCTCGCTCACGTATGTTCAGCATACTTTCATTATATGGGATTCCTGATGAAATTATTGCAGCAATCAGATCAGTATACGATGGTTCGACAACATTTGTGTCTACTGTTGACGGTGACACAGAACCATTTGAAGTGTTATGGGGCGTCCTCCAAGGAGACACACTTGCACCATTCTTGTTCATTATTGTGGTTGACTATGTTCTACGCATGTCCTTAGATCATCATAATGATGATGGGGTGATGATAACTCCACCTACTGGCTCCAGAAGTCGAGGAAATCCTGCCAAGTACCTAACTCATCTAGACTTTGCTGATTACTTAGGAGTACTCTCAGAATCATTAGAGGGAGCCCAACGGCTCCTCAGCTCATTAGAACATGCTGCTTCTAGTGTTGGTTTTTTATTAACTCCAGAAAGACCAAAATTCTGACAGTTAACTTTGAAAGTCCTCAGCAAGTCTCTGATAGGATGAGCATAAGCTCAAAGGATGGTATGCTTGAGCATGTGGACGACTTCTGTTACCTGGGATCATGGATCCGAAAGTCAGGTGAGGACCTTCGAATACGTAAGGGAAAGGCATGGGCTGCCTTGAATAGGCTTTCCAGGATTTGGAAGTCACCGAGAATTAATCGGAAACTTAAGGTCCGATTATTTAGAGCAGCAGTAGTTCCAGTACTCCTCTACGGGAGTCCATGCTGGGCTCTAACTGCTGAGGACACCAAATCTCTGGATGGCACATTCACAAGAATGCTACGCCGGGTTCATTGTGTCAAGTACAATGCACACATCTCCAACCAGACACTATATAACATTGGAGGTGTCTCATTGGTTCCCCCAAGCTTGACACTAGAACAAAATCGCCTCCGCTTTGCAGGACATTGCTTTCGCCGTGAGGACCAGCCAGTGCATAATCTTGTACTTTGGCAGCCTCATGGAGTGAATAAGCATGGTGGACAGCCCATGACTTTCTTGAGACGCATCTTAAAGGACACTGGCCTTAAAGATGCGGATGATCTAGCAAATGTCATGGGTGATAGGGAGTTGTGGCGGTGCAATTTTGTTGACAAGCCGGCACAGCATTCTTAAAAATGCAGCTGCAATGCAGCATGCCGATCCTAGTAGTAGAGTGGGTCCTGAAAAAAGTTCAACAATACTGTAGGAGATTTATCAATAGAACAAAAGTAGCTCTTCAATCCTTCGTACACCATTAATATTCTCTCTATCGCTGGTATTAATGACAAGAACCGCACATTAGAATAACTCAGCAGTTTCTGATATTCTACACCAACAAATTCGCAGAATTCTTATAATTCTGCTACTCGTACAGTGCATATATAAAATAATTTATATATATATATGTTTATTGACGCAAGAGGAACATAATTAATTATTATAACAGCACCAGCACTGCAATATAATAATCCGATATTCCGTTATTATGCCAGGGCACAGGCCGTGGTAACTTTTTGACGTATTTAATCCACTCAACACTTCAGCGAATTCCTTAGGGGTAAACTCGTCGTCGAGAAACGGGATATAAGGCAAGTCAGATGCCGGGCACTCGTTCGGGGTGGCCTCATTAGAGCCTGCCTGCGGGTTTAGCAGCTCCTCGAAATGAGTCTTAAACTCATCCTCGCTAGGCGCGTTATTATCCCTGGTACCGTTTGTAACCAGCCGGCCCTTCCAGTCCAAAGCTTTCCAGATCTGCTTCGAATCACCCTACAATATCAAGTTCTTCCACCGAGACTCATGAGGGTTCCCTGTTAAACTACCTGTCCGATATTGAAGCAACAAGCTCCTAGCTGCCGCTTCTACGGTGCTGCACCCCGCCTTTAAAACCCCTTCTAACTCACCAACCGTCTGGGCTGAGATGCCCGGAGGTGGACTTTCTACTAGACAGTCTGCGAACCGCACCCCACACACCCATTGGTGGGAGATCCCCTTCTGACAGATGTGCTGAGGGTCCGTAGGAGTAATAAACGATGCGCCTAGGTCGGAAGACCTTTCCAATATTCCACCAAATGAATAAAACCGATCCTTAGGTAAGACAACTCGAACCACCAGCGGGGCATGGTCTGAAACTCGGAATGAATGGTCCAAATCTACAGATCCAACTTGTGGACTCGACGACTATCTTCCTATACACAGATCCAGCTCCGATATCCATTTAGATCCACGACGGAAAGAAAACCCTCCTCCGAGGACATTCCCATCGCATACCAGGTGGTTAAACACAGCGGAGCCAGCTGCCTGACAAACATTAGATAACCTTTTACCATGGCTATTCACCACGCTATCAATTATACCCGAATACTCCAAACTTATTCCGCTGGGTCCCGATGTGGTCAGTAGACCTACCCGGGAATTAAAGTCCCCCAGTAGGATCAATTCCTACGACTCAACTTCCAGCAGCCTGGCATGTAGGTTACCAAAATACTCATTATTAAAATAAGGTGAGTCAATGGGGGTATATAGATCCCTCCAAATGCTATACCTGGGTACTACGACAGCTCAACTATTATTTGGCCTTCAACTCGAGATACAACCCATGATATCGATTCCGACAAATAGTTTTTTACAAACAGGACTGAACCCCCTCGAGCCCTCCCTTTTGAATTTTTGAAAATAAGCAAACTGATCAATAGGTAGTATCATCTTGTTTCTTTCGTTATACGGGTTTATGAGGTTCCTGAATCCGATGGTATCAATAAAAACTGCACTGGACATCTCAAACTTGTACTTTATGGTGATGGGTACGAAATTTTGTGCTAGCACCAAAATTTCCGAAAAATATGATTTGTAATGATCTGGCAAATTATAAATCTATTCCATTAGAATCACAGCGCCCCAGAAAGCCTAAAAATGTGAATTTATAGAATTAATAATTTTGTGTTAAAACTGAAAAGTGCTGGTTATTTGTTTTTTTTTTCATTTTTTGCCTACGTATAGAGGACTAAAACAGCCATTTATACTAATCAGATTATTTTAAAATATTTTCCATAAATAGCTCTCCAGACACTAACTAACCAGCCATTGATTCAGATAAATAGCTCTCCAGACACTAACTAACCAGCCATTGATTCAGACAAATAGCTCTCCAGACACTAACTAACCAGCCATTGATTCAGAAAAATAGCTCTCCAGACACTAACTAACCAGCCATTGATTCAGACAAATAGCTCTCCTGACACTAACTAACCAGCTATTGATTCAGACAAATAGCTCTCCAGACACTAACTAACCAGCCATTGATTCAGACAAATAGCTCTCCAGACACTAACTAACCAGCCATTGATTCAGACAAATAGCTCTCCAGACACTAACTAACCAGCCATTGATTCAGACAATTACCGCAGCTCTCCAGACACTAACTAACCAGCCATTGATTCAGACAAATAGCTCTCCAGACACTAACTAACCAGCCATTGATTCAGACAAATAGCTCTCCAGACACTAACTAACCAGCCATTGATTCAGACAAATAGCTCTCCAGAACTAACAAGCCATTGATTCAGACAAATAGCTCTCCAGACACTAACTAACCAGCCATTGATTCAGACAAATAGCTCTCCAGACACTAACTAACCAGCCATTGATTCAGACAATGACCGCAGCTCTCCAGACACTAACTAACCAACATTGATTCAGACAATTACCGCAGCTTTCCAGACACTAACTAACCAGCCATTGATTCAGACAATTACCGCAGCTTTCCAGACACTAACTAACCAGCCATTGATTCAGACAATTACCGCAGCTCTCCAGACACTAACTAACCAGCCATTGATTCAGACAATTACCGCTTTTGGGAAACTTAATTATGAATCCGCACTACCTTCTAATCACAGCAGGTTTAATGGTCGTCTTAGGCACTCATTTATGTTGTTGCGACATAGGAATGTTGTGTCACAGGGCAGCGACATTTGGAAAGGGTATTCATGGATCATCAGTGGATCATCGGTTACAGAATCATTGGATTAGTAATATCAATAGCCAGGTTTCTAGAATACGATGTACCGCATTATGTCTGAGGTAATGTATAATATTAGTAAACTTGAAATATCGTCCTAGCAAGAATTAAGTTAAGAATTAAGATAAATAAATACATAAATCAACAAATAAATCAGGTCCACAAGCCAAGTCAATAAATTAATTTTACAAAGGCAAAGTTACCAAGCCAGCAAATAAATCACAACCTGAATGTGTGGGCCCCCAATAACAGTGTCGGCTGTTCCTTGTTTGTTTGTTTGTCCTCGCAAGAATTAAGTTAAGAATTAAGACAAATAAATCAGGCACACAAGTCAAGTCAATAAATTAATTTTACAAAGACAAAGTTAAACAAAGTTAACAAGTCAGCAAATAAATCACAACCTGAATGTGTGGGGCCCCAATAACAGTGTCGGCTGTTCCTTGTTTGTTTGTTGTGTTAGCGTCCCTGCGTTTATCATAAAAATAATTGTCTTATTCTGTTTTTAAAAATAGTTAACACATCCTAACAATTGCCATTGCATCATCAGGTAATGTCATAGGCGTTGGTATATAATTGATGGGTATAATTGTCTATAGTCTATGTCTATAACTACTAGGATCGGCATGCTGCATTGCAGCTGCATTTTTAAGAATGCTGTGCCGGCTTATCGACAAAATTGCACCGCCACAACTCCCTATCACCCATGACATTTGCTAGATCATCTGCATCTTCAAGGCCAGTGTCCTTTAAGATGCGTCTCAAGAATGTCATGGGCTGTCCACCATGCTTATTCACTCCATGAGGCTGCCAAAGTACAAGATTATGCACTGGCTGGTCCTCACGGCGAAAGCAATGTCCTGCAAAACGGAGGCGATTTTGTTCTAGTGTCAAGCTTGGGGGAACCAATGAGACACCTCCAATGTTATATAGTGTCTGGTTGGAGATGTGTGCATTGTACTTGACACAATGAACCCGGCGTAGCATTCTTGTGAATGTGCCATCCAGAGATTTGGTGTCCTCAGCAGTTAGAGCCCAGCATGGACTCCCATAGAGGAGTACTGGAACTACTGCTGCTCTAAATAATTGGACCTTAAGTTTCCGATTAATTCTCGGTGACTTCCAAATCCTGGAAAGCCTATTCAAGGTTGCCCATGCATTTCCCTTATGTTTTCGAAGGTCCTCACCTGACTTCCGGATCCATTCTCCCAGGTAACAGAAGTCATCCACATGCTCAAGCATACCATCTTTTGAGCTTATGCTCATCCGATCAGAGACTTGCTGAGGACTTTCAAAGTTAACTGTCAAAATTTTGGTCTTTCTGGAGTTAATAAAAAGACCAACACTAGAAGCAGCATGTTCTAATGAGCTGAGGAGCCGTTGGGCTCCCTCTAGTGATTCTGAGAGTACTCCTAAGTCATCAGCAAAGTCTAGATCAGTTAGGTACTTGGCAGGATTTCCTCGACTTCTGGAGCCAGTAGGTGGAGTTATCATTACCCCATCATCATTGTGATGATCTAAGGACATGCGTAGAACATAGTCAACAACAATTATGAACAAGAATGGTGCAAGTGTGTCTCCCTGGAGGACGCCCCATAACACTTCAAATGGTTCTGTGTCACCGTCAACAGTAGACACAAATGTTGTCGAACCATCGTATACTGATCTGATTGCTGCATTAATTTCATCAGGAATCCCATATAATGAAAGTATGCTGAACATACGTGAGCGAAAGACTGAATCAAAGGCCTTGAAGAAATCAACAAAGATAACAGCCAGATGCCTGTCTTTCTTTTTTGATAACTCTTCAATTATCCTTCTAAGTGCCAAAAAGGGCTCCATGGTCCCACGACCTTTACGGAACCCATTCTGATTTCCACGGAGCAGTCTCTCAATGGGATCCCTGATGCGATTTAATATAATTCTATTGTATAGCTTTGCAGCAATCGAGATCAATGAGATTCCCCGAAAAGAACCATAGAGTGTTAGGTTGCCCTTCTTGGGAACTGGCACCAACTTATTTGTTTTCATTTCTTGTGGGACTCTTGTTGTTTGGTACATGGCTACTATGATGGGATATATGAGCTTTAAACACTCAGGTAATTTAAAGACCTCAGGGGGAACACCATCTACTCCACTGGCACGATTGGTCTTAATGCTCTTTGCAGCAGCCTTCACTTCTGCAAAGAAGATATCACCAATGGGAATATCTGGGAGTACAGACTCAGACACTTTTACTTCTATAAAGTTATCAGGCAATACCCTGTCATTATTGAGGAGCTTTTCAAAGTGGGCCTTCCAACCATTGAGGCGATTGGCTGGTGATTCAGCCTTAACCTGGTGGTTGGTTGGCTTTTTCGACCAGCAAGCAAGTTGATCGATCTCCATGCCTGGGATGATTGCCTGCTATCGTCAGCATCATTGATGGCATCAACCTGTTGGTTTATTAGCTCCTGTAAATTAACAGAGTACTGCCTGTTCAGGGACCTAGATGCAGCCTTAACTGCATTCTTGGCCGCTGTAGTCTGTTTGAGTCAGGACTCTATCTGTGCCTTATAGAGGTCATTTCGGCACTTCTGAATTTTGTTGTCAGTCCAGTGGGCCCGTTTCCTGTTTCGAGTGTATACAGGAACTGTTTCTGCAGCTGCTAACTTAACTGCCTCTGTGAAGGCAGTATAGCCTTCACAGTGATCTGCCGCCTCAGAGGCAAGAACCTCATACCTGTTGCTCAGCTGTAGTGTGAAGCTGGATCTCACACTTGGCTGTTGCAACAGAGAGGACCAGTCATGCCATGGCAAGGCAGATTTCGTTGTTCTGCTAGCACGCAGACTAAGTCTTACCTTTGCCACAATAAGGCGGTGATCACTGGAGAAGGGTCGTAGTGTAAATGCATTACAGTCTTGTATAGAGCTCCCATATTTCCTACGAAACAGGATATGGTCTATCTGGGACTTGTGACCACTGGGTCCACTATGAGTCCATAGCTTTCCAGTTCGCTTCTTGAACTGGGTTCCAGCAGAAAACAATACATTTCCAGAGATAAAATCCTGAAGATGGACGGAATTTCGGTTAACACTATTGCTATAGACCCAGGGTGATGTAGGTGATTGATGCAGACTTGCATTAAAGTCTCCCAGGAATGTTAAGAATGCATGCTGATCCACTCCATCAGTAGCTGCTTGAAGATCCTGGTAGAAATTTTCCACCTCCTCTACAGGGGAAACACTAGTTGGAGAGTAGCACAAAATCAGAACCACCTTAGGAAACTTCTTAGCCAGTCTTCCAGAACATGAGAAGTGGCAACGGATGATGCGGTTAGAGATTTGGTCTATTTTGTCCAATGCTGCATGTGCAGTTGGATTCATCAATAGACCAATTCCACCATTGCCACTATCATCTGCTGAAGCGAGAAGCGAAGCATGTATATTTGTGAGGTGCAGTTCAGACATAACTGTGATTATTTTTATAATTTATATCTAAAGCTCAAATTGTGTATGTATGTTTGTTTGTTCCTCTATCTCCTAAACTACTGGCTCTCGCTACTACTACTAGGATCGGCATGCTGCATTGCAGCTGCATTTTTAAGAATGCTGTGCCGGCTTATCGACAAAATTGCACCGCTACAACTCCCTATCACCCATGACATTTGCTAGATCATCCGCATCTTCAAGGCCAGTGTCCTTTAAGATGCGTCTCAAGAAAGTCATGGGCTGTCCACCATGCTTATTCACTCCATGAGGCTGCCAAAGTAAAAGATTATGCACTGGCTGGTCCTCACGGCGAAAGCAATGTCCTGCAAAGCGGAGGCGATTTTGTTCTAGTGTCAAGCTTGGGGGAACCAATGAGACACCTCCAATGTTATATAGTGTCTGGTTGGAGATGTGTGCATTGAACTTGACACAATGAACCCGGCGTAGCATTCTTGTGAATGTGCCGTCCAGAGATTTGGTGTCCTCAGCAGTTCGAGCCCAGCATGGACTCCCATAGAGGAGTACTGGAACTACTGCTGCTCTAAATAACCGGACCTTAAGTTTCCGATTAATTCTCAGTGACTTCCAAATCCTGGAAAGCCTATTCAAGGCTGCCCATGCCTTTCCCTTACGTATTCGCAGGTCCTCACCTGACTTCCGGATCCATGATCCCAGGTAACAGAAGTCATCCACATGCTCAAGCATACCATCTTTTGAGCTTATGCTCATCCGATCAGAGACTTGCTGAGGACTTTCAAAGTTAACTGTCAAAATTTTGGTCTTTCTGGAGTTAATAAAAAGACCAACACTAGAAGCAGCATGTTCTAATGAGCTGAGGAGCCATTGGGCTCCCTCTAGTGATTCTGAGAGTACTCCTAAGTCATCAGCAAAGTCTAGATCAGTTAGGTACTTGGCAGGATTTCCTCGACTTCTGGAGCCAGTAGGTGGAGTTATCATCACCCCATCATCATTATGATGATCTAAGGACATGCGAAGAACATAGTCAACAACAATTATGAACAAGAATGGTGCAAGTGTGTCTCCCTGCAGGACGCCCCATAACACTTCAAATGGTTCTGTGTCACCGTCAACAGTAGACACAAATGTTGTCGAACCATCGTATACTGATCTGATTGCTGCAATAATTTCATCAGGAATCCCATATAATGAAAGTATGCTGAACATACGTGAGCGAGAGACTGAATCAAAGGCCTTGAAGAAGTCAACAAAGATAACAGCCAGATGCCTGTCTTTCTTTTTTGATAACTCTTCAATGGCTGGCTCTCGCGATATGGGGAGAATACTGTTGGATTCAGCGTGGTCCTGGGATCTGTATAAAGTAATTTCACCAACATGCAGTGTATATTTTCGGTACTTTTACGGTATTTATTGCAATTCGATTAGAGTCGAGTCTTTGCTTTTGTGAGACGACACAGTTAAAATGCCAGCAAGCTGGCTATAAGAAGACCCACCATATACAAAAATAGGTAGTTGGGTTCCTCCCCATTCATTATTATTAACCTATAAAACATTTGAACGACCCAGTGCCTAGATTTCAATCAGCTGTCCTCCCAGCAGTAAATAGATATTCCCATAGGATTCACTGCGGAGGGCTATTCAGCTGGTGGGGTAATAATACATTACAAACTAATGGGATAGAGTGAGATACACTTGGCAAGTAATAAACTATTCTGCCAAATGCATTCAATCAATAGTAGTAGCTTACTAGGCCCTCATGAGCACCAGCAGCTGGTGTTTCTATCATTGAGTCTATGGTACTTTTCGTGTAATGGGGCTATTTTTCTAAATAAATGAAAGACACTTTAATACATTTTTTGGAAATCGCTACCGAGGAGTTCACCCGATATACATACATACATAGATAGATAGTGAATACTTTTACAGTAATAAGTCTTAACAAACTTCTAATAATATAGTAAATTGAAAGGTCAATAATTATGTGCCGCTTTCTGTTCATTAACTCTTAGAGAACATAATAAAGGTCATTTATGTGATATACATTATTGATGCATACACTTTATTTTGAGTGTAACTTGAACGAAGAGGTGGACAGTTGAACAGTCGTCTGAAGCTAGAGAGCTTCTTTCGCGGTGCACTAGCCCCGCCAGCTAGTTTATTATTCGTTTGACATGTCTACTATGTTCTCCTTCTTTGCATCAAGTATCACCTCCGATATTTGTAGCATCAGTTTGCAAGCTGGGGTCTGCTAATATATAAGATATCCTCGGCCCATGAAAGGCATTATGTCTAATTTTTAATTCGTTTTTCAACAGAGAATAGTCATTTATCCTAGTCGAGACAACAGAGGATGCTGTTGAGGAATTTCTTAAATATTCCCCTTCTCCACTGACTGAGGAGTGGAGATGGAGATGAAATTATCTCGACATTTTTGTTGGGAACTATTACAACTGGAGAATCCAAAATGGAAAAATTTTATTAGAGACAAATTTAAGTATAGTGTGAAAGATGTAGTACATGTTCGTGGTGCCTTCGAGCAGAATGATTAATTTTCTGTTGTACTCATAAATTCAAATTTATAGAATTTGCAAATTATATATAATATTCTTGCAACACAACAATTAACGCATTATGAGCCCCTGGAATCCCAAAACATTTCGATATCGATGATCAACAAAATGTTTTCGATCAAATAAAATGTTTCTAGTGTGCTTGAGTTTAATTTTAGTTAGTGCCATTGTAAAACACCAAACCGTCATATATATACTATTTTAGTGTGAATTCATATTTATTAATAGTACTATAAAAACTAAATTAATTGGTTTGTAATAAATTTCACTTAATAATAAAATTAATTTGTTGCAATAACATTGAAATTATCGCAATAAAATTAATGTTATCGTGATAAAATGTATGTTTGCGATATACAAAATAATTTCATCGCGAAAAATATATAATCATAATGCAGCATCTAATTAATTTTACAATTAGCTAATTCAATTGAAATATTAAAAGTATGATATGTATAATACTAACGATCATACAATCGAAACCCTTTGAAACCATTTTAACTTTGTCCTAGTATTGTTATTGAGTTGTTAATATTGAACCTCCTGCCAACTTCCTGTAGGAATTTATCAATTTTGTTGTTAAAAAAATGACATAGTAAAAACCAGATTCACCCCCTAGAGTCACTTTCTTTAAACACCAGGGTTTAGCTGTACCTTCTGGGTTCATTGCCCCTTCTATGTTAATTACATTAACATGAACGGCGCCTCAATATACAACAATAGTAAAAACCAGATTCACCCCCTAGAGTCACTTTCTTTAAACACCAGGGTTTAGCTGTACCTTCTGGATTCATTGCCCTTCTATGTTCATTACATTGATATGAACGGCGCCTCAATATACAACAATCAAATTAAAATTAAATAAGTATTTCAAATTTTATTGATAACTAAATTTGGCTGTTCATGTTTAAGAACTTAATATACTGGAACACAAATAACAGATTAATAATCACAATTTAATTACTATTTAATCCATCAGAGAAAAACTAGTTATTTATGTCACTCCCATAACGAGTGGGGTTATAAGTTTTTAACAGTTTCAGATGGATTGATTATGTAAATTTAAATTTGTTTTAATTTATTTGTATTTTATTTTGTTTTAATTTGTTTTAAATTTGTATATCAATTTTTGTTAAAATTTATTTAAAATATAATAAAATATTGCAGCTAATGGTGCTGATATGCACTCATTTTGCACTTATTGATATACAATACTGTTTATGAGCTTTGCAGCTGCAATAGGTGATTCTCGATTATTGATTTTCTCTAATTCATTTTTTCGATCAAATGCTACAAGAATAAGGGGTATATCTTTTGCGTAGAGGTATAGCCTACATAGAGGCTTCATGTAGGTATGTGTAGCCTACATGTAGATGCACGTGTAGGGTGAATGTAGGTAGGTGTAGTCCCATAGATATTAATGTAATTTATGTGTCAACTTGCAGTAACGTGATACACGGTCGTCAATCAGGATGTATGGCAATAATCTCTGATCTCCACGGTACAATACGGTACATCAACCTGCAGACCTGTCTGCTGTCAGACAACAGGTTTTACTGCATAGGCTCGCAGTACTGTATAAATATCAAACATCGCGTTCTGATTATACTAAAGTCCCTTACTCGTCATAAATATTATGCCCTAATAAATTTGAGTATGCTAACGCCACGAAAGGCATCGTTCCATTAGATTAACTCGTTCTGATGTTTATTGAGTAAGAGTAACCTAAACAAGAACAGCCATCATCGCGGGGACTATAGTCTACCAGAAACCCTGACCCCCCTATGCCCCTCTTTATCTGTTTATCAACCATACATCCATGGGACTTGAACAGTACTTCAGCATTGAAATGTTTTGGACGTTTTGTTTTGAAAGTAAAAATATAGAAGTCTGGAAGTTTTGTTTGTTTTAATTTTTCAGGCAGTCACATTCCACCAACCAGCAACAGTCCCATCCCTTCCCACTATCAGACTATCCCGCGGACCACCACACTGTTTCATTATAAAGTATTCCCATCTCGATGATGGGAATTAATCAGTAATCCGATGGGATTCACAGATTCAAATCCCATCTCGAAGTAACAGCAAAACAATAACACGAAAGTCAATAGCTTTACAGTTATATTTGATTGCATTGAAAGTTAATAGAAAGAAGAAGTTAAATTGCATATCCATTAAAATATCATGAAATTGATACGGCAGTTTATAGTAGATTAAAACGACCACAGCAAGATTTATAAAATGAAAAATAAGTAAAATCAGCACACAATATTATCAATATAGACATTGAAGACAATTTAATAAACTGATAAACAAATCTATAAAAAAATATCTACTAACAATCAATACATGATATATATAATATATATATACATCAGCGACTACCATCGCCACTCTGGTTCAATCAGTCAGTCCGGTATCATTGTTAGCGTTTTGTTGAATTACCCACTCATCCTCAGCAGACCCTCATGGACACCGACGACGAGCTCTAACCCTAACCGTTAGTCGATTCCTCCTTGACTGGAAACATCAGGTTCGGGCCGTTCGGCCCATACAAAGTCATTAGCCTCCATGCCTGAACCCACAGGATCATAAGATCTACAGTATGTATGGGTATATCGTTCAGTCGTTTTTTCCTTTGTCAGTACTGTAGGTAGTTGATAGGCTCCGTCTCGTGGGTATTCAGGGGACCCCCATTCGACGTATTCGCATCTCCTCCTGGTTGTTTCGGGTACCACCGCCCGCCATATGCGCATCTCTTCGTGGTTGTTCCGGGTACCACCCCCGTTCGCCGCATTCGCATCTCATCGAGGAAGTTCGGGTCCGGGTACCCCGTGTAGGCCTATTTCATTCATCATTGTTGTTTTTAAAGACCTACCTACACCTACCTACATTCACCCTACACGTGCACCTACATGTAGGCTACACATACCTACATGTAGCCTCTATGTAGGCTATACCTCTACGCAAAAGTTTTACCCAAGAATAAGTGCTGTCTGAGAATCTATATTCATTTGACTTTTTGTAATGTATTTCACTACATAAAAAGCGAGAAGGGATCATCAAGGCGTTCCGATTAATAATCTACAGTCTTAGTTACATTGAAAAAAATCCAAATTAACTGGAAAGATGGAAAAATTAACCCATTCATTACCGATTGGTCGTTGAATTTATTATTTTCCATCTTCAAACTTTAGACTACGTGTTACATTTATTACATTTATTTATTTATTACATTTAAATATTGTATATATATAGATTAAGATTTCACCACAGAGAATGGGTAGTCTTCAAACCTGACATTGTGTTATGTGAAATGACAAAACTGATGTTGCGTAAAAGGGACAAGCGCAAACGAGCAGAGACTGTCCCTGGTGAAGGTTTACGAGATATGCTGGGATTGCTTCAAGGTTTGTTTATTATTTATTATTAGTTTTTAGTAGATTCTGACAGGTCTTTCAGTACTATTCGATATACCAG
>JAUCBJ010003025.1:0-17450 GCA_032718475.1 Nemertoderma westbladi | reverse complement strand
ACCTGGAACTGAGGGCCGTCGATGTCGGAGGACGGGTTGGGTTTATCTGTCGTTTCGCAGACGACTACCTGGCTGCGTTCTTCGGTTCCCACGAATGTGTTTCAAATTGGGTTGACAGCCTAAACAGGAAACACCCCAATATCCAAGTTACTGTAGAGTTGGAAGTAAATAAAACCATTGCTTTTCTTGACATTCTTATTGAAAGGGGTAATGATTGCTTTATTACAAGGGTGTTTAGGAAGGCCTGTAATACTAACCAAGTTGTGCCATGTCATTCTTTTTGCGAACCGAAATACAAAGTAGCCGCCATTCGTGCTGATGTTCTGCGCGCTGTCCGCTACTGCAGTTCTACGTCGTTACTTTATAATGAATTAGATTTCATTCTCCGTAAATTCAAGTTATACGGCTATCCGCATAATTTAATTTCAGATACAATCAGTCAAGTGCGCAAAAACGAGATTATAAAGGCTAGGGCTCTACCAGCACCCCCATGTAAGGGCGTCCTTTATTATGTTTCCATACCCTTCATTGGGCCCCTTTTCTTTGTACTTAAACGTGAAGCCAAAAAGATTGGCATTAACTTAGTATCTAAGCCCGTTAACACCCTCGGTCGGTCTCTCTGTAACAAAACCAAACACTTGCTTCCACCCGAACAAGTGTCTGGTGTTGTTTACTCCATTGTGTGCTCCTGTGGGGGTAGGTATGTGGGAGAGACCGATCAAGAGCTAAGTGACAGGGTAGAACAACACCGCAAGGGATGGCAGCGCAGTTCCCAGAACTCAGCTTTCGGTTCCCATGGTAACTGCAACCCTGGTTTTGGTGATGTCAAGACCTTGGCCCACGTTACCAATACCAGAGCACGACTATTGGTTGAGTCTGCGTTCATTAGAACATATGGACGAAGAGAGACCATCATCTCGTCCCCGAACGATGACTCAATCAATAGGAACTCAGGTACCATGTTATCCGGTTGCTGGCTTCCAGCGATCGTAAACGCTCTATCAGTTACCTAATTGTGCCTCTGTTTATTCATCTATATTATACTGTATGTCATACACGCTGTATATGTGTACTGTTTAGTGTTTATTCTTTATTACTTTACTGTATATGTGCGTTGTAGGTGTTGTGTACTGTTTATATTATACTGTATGTGCGTCGTATACGTTATATGTGTACTGTTTAGTGTTTATTCTTTATTATTTTACTGTATATGGGCGTTGTATATGTGTACTGTTTAGTGTTTATTCTTTATTATTTTACTGTATATGTGCGTTGTATATGTGTACTGTTTAGTGTTTATACCTTATTATTATACTGTATTTATGCGTTGCAGTTGTCGTGTACTGTGTATTCATTTATATTATACTGTGTTGTGTACTGTTTATATTATACTGTATGTGCGTCGTATACGTATATGTGTACTGTTTAGTGTTTATTCTTTATTATTTTACTGTATATGTGCGTTGTATATGTGTACTGTTTAGTGTTTATTCTTTATTATTTTTACTGTATATGGGCGTTGTATATGTGTACTGTTTAGTGTTTATTCTTTATTATTTTACTGTATATGTGCGTTGTATATGTGTACTGTTTAGTGTTTATTCTTTATTATTTTACTGTATATGGGCGTTGTATATGTGTACTGTGTACTGTTTAGTGTTTATTCTTTATTATTTTACTGTATATGGGCGTTGTATATGTGTACTGTTTAGTGTTTATTCTTTATTATTTTACTGTATATGTGCGTTGTATATGTGTACTGTTTAGTGTTTATTCTTTATTATTTTACTGTATATGTGCGTTGTATATGTGTACTGTTTAGTGTTTATTCTTTATTATTTTACTGTATATGTGCGTTGTATATGTGTACTGTTTAGTGTTTATTCTTTATTATTTTACTGTATATGTGCGTTGTATATGTGTACTGTTTAGTGTTTATTCTTTATTATTTTACTGTATATGTGCGTTGTAGTTGTTGTGTACGGTGTATGCGTTTATATTATACTGTATGTGCTTTGTATATGTGTAATGTTTAGTGTTTATACCTTATTATTATACTGTATATATGCGTTGCAGTTGTCGTGTACTGTGTATTCATTTATATTATACTGTATGTGCTTTGTATATGTGTAGGCCTACTGTTTATGGTATATACTTTATTATTATTCTGTATATGTGAGTTGTAGTTGTTGTATGTGCGCTGTAGCATACATAAATTAAGCATTGATAAAGATAGCCATTGGCTTCCGAAACGTCTGCTAGGCCTAATTACCTATTTTTTCATACCTGTGGCTGACAGTCCTTCCTTTGTTTTATCGTTTAATATTTTTACTCGCCACATTCCCCAACATGAATTTTAATTCATTTCTCGCCTTTGGACGGGCTACTAGATCTGCTGTTAACGAATATGTTGGTTTGGGTAAAAAACTCGCCCGAGTTCAATCCCATTCCTTCTTTCTACGTGACTGCCTTGAATGGAGCATTGTTCCTAAAGGTTTGCGTATTCCTGGTATTATTCCACAATCTCTGGATGAGTCGAAATGGTTACAACGAGCAGTTAAAGAGCGTGTTCGTACCTTACGTAATAAAACCCGTTCCGATGTGTTCACCATTCGAGCGAGGAGAACCTCAATTTACGGTTTTATCTCTCAACGAGTACCCATTGAGCTTATTAATTTGTTGGAAGATCAAGCTCAACGCTCTTACTCCCGCGAGTTCACTAGGAGTCAAACTATTAAAGAGAAGAAGTTTAACGGTTTACTCATCGACCAAAACCTTACCTTTACTCAACGTCGCGGTAATTGGAACCCACCATCAGACACTCAAACTGTCATTAACTTGTCGGAGACCCCTTTGAGTCTGGCCGAGTCACGTGCTTTGGCCCATGGACCTAAGTTCTCTTTGCCACCTAAGGAGAAGTTCCCTGTTCTGGATCTCACAGTCGGATGCCAGCGGGCGGTTGAGTTGGCCACCTGGAATGCTAACCCAAACATTACCAGTGAGTCCATTCTCCATTTCCAGAATACTGCTGCTCGGATGATGACGAAGCTCTCTAAACTTTCCTCTCCAATTAACAAAGACCAAATGGAATTTAATTCGACAATCTATAAATTGGCTAAGGATCGCAACCGGGTTTGTGTTAGTGCGGATAAAGCTCGAACCTTGGTGGTTCTTGACAGAAAGGATTATGAGGACACTGTCACCCGTGATTTAAAACCTCATCTTTATGAGAGGCTACCAGTAGATCCCTCTCCCAAGTATGTTAAAACCTTCCGGAATTTACTACTAACGGCGCTCGCAGGACCCCCTACAACTGGCAGGAAACGTGATGATTGGCTAAAATCCGTTGACCCTGAACGACATCTACAGTACCGGAAGCTTCGCCTAACCCATGGTCGCGCTGCCCCGTTCTACGCCCTTGTGAAAACTCATAAATTCGATTGTCCACCACGTAATGAGGAGGAACGCAAGTTTTGGATTGATAATCTTAAACTGAGACCTATTTGTCCAGGCTACCGAGGCGTTGACCGTAATATGAATCTACATTTAACGAAATGTCTTCAAATTCTCCCTAAACCTCGTATGTCTATTAGTAGCCCATTCGAGGTTCTCGAAATCCTCAGAAACCACAACCACCTAGCTGGTTCCTGCATTTTATTATCCCTAGATGTCACCGCCATGTTCCCTTCCATACCGGTAGAGGAGGCTCTTCCGGTTATCCAAGAGCGACTTGAAGCTCACAGCGATGAATTGGCGGGGGTCTCAGCACTTTCGCCAACACAAGTCGTTGATTTTCTCAGGCTGTCTACTGATAATACTCACATTGTAGTTACGGTTGGTGACGAGGAACGCTGGTATAGACAAAAACGCGGGTTCGCTATGGGCAAAAGTTACTCTCCACCTGCCTCTGATCATTACATGGGCCATTGGGAGGAGGACCTGGAACTGAGGGCCGTCGATGTCGGAGGACGGGTTGGGTTTATCTGTCGTTTCGCAGACGACTACCTGGCTGCGTTCTTCGGTTCCCACGAATGTGTTTCAAATTGGGTTGACAGCCTAAACAGGAAACACCCCAATATCCAAGTTACTGTAGAGTTGGAAGTAAATAAAACCATTGCTTTTCTTGACATTCTTATTGAAAGGGGTAATGATTGCTTTATTACAAGGGTGTTTAGGAAGGCCTGTAATACTAACCAAGTTGTGCCATGTCATTCTTTTTGCGAACCGAAATACAAAGTAGCCGCCATTCGTGCTGATGTTCTGCGCGCTGTCCGCTACTGCAGTTCTACGTCGTTACTTTATAATGAATTAGATTTCATTCTCCGTAAATTCAAGTTATACGGCTATCCGCATAATTTAATTTCAGATACAATCAGTCAAGTGCGCAAAAACGAGATTATAAAGGCTAGGGCTCTACCAGCACCCCCATGTAAGGGCGTCCTTTATTATGTTTCCATACCCTTCATTGGGCCCCTTTTCTTTGTACTTAAACGTGAAGCCAAAAAGATTGGCATTAACTTAGTATCTAAGCCCGTTAACACCCTCGGTCGGTCTCTCTGTAACAAAACCAAACACTTGCTTCCACCCGAACAAGTGTCTGGTGTTGTTTACTCCATTGTGTGCTCCTGTGGGGGTAGGTATGTGGGAGAGACCGATCAAGAGCTAAGTGACAGGGTAGAACAACACCGCAAGGGATGGCAGCGCAGTTCCCAGAACTCAGCTTTCGGTTCCCATGGTAACTGCAACCCTGGTTTTGGTGATGTCAAGACCTTGGCCCACGTTACCAATACCAGAGCACGACTATTGGTTGAGTCTGCGTTCATTAGAACATATGGACGAAGAGAGACCATCATCTCGTCCCCGAACGATGACTCAATCAATAGGAACTCAGGTACCATGTTATCCGGTTGCTGGCTTCCAGCGATCGTAAACGCTCTATCAGTTACCTAATTGTGCCTCTGTTTATTCATCTATATTATACTGTATGTCATACACGCTGTATATGTGTACTGTTTAGTGTTTATTCTTTATTACTTTACTGTATATGTGCGTTGTAGGTGTTGTGTACTGTTTATATTATACTGTATGTGCGTCGTATACGTATATGTGTACTGTTTAGTGTTTATTCTTTATTATTTTACTGTATATGGGCGTTGTATATGTGTACTGTTTAGTGTTTATTCTTTATTATTTTACTGTATATGTGCGTTGTATATGTGTACTGTTTAGTGTTTATACCTTATTATTATACTGTATTTATGCGTTGCAGTTGTCGTGTACTGTGTATTCATTTATATTATACTGTGTTGTGTACTGTTTATATTATACTGTATGTGCGTCGTATACGTATATGTGTACTGTTTAGTGTTTATTCTTTATTATTTTACTGTATATGTGCGTTGTATATGTGTACTGTTTAGTGTTTATTCTTTATTATTTTTACTGTATATGGGCGTTGTATATGTGTACTGTTTAGTGTTTATTCTTTATTATTTTACTGTATATGTGCGTTGTATATGTGTACTGTTTAGTGTTTATTCTTTATTATTTTACTGTATATGGGCGTTGTATATGTGTACTGTGTACTGTTTAGTGTTTATTCTTTATTATTTTACTGTATATGGGCGTTGTATATGTGTACTGTTTAGTGTTTATTCTTTATTATTTTACTGTATATGTGCGTTGTATATGTGTACTGTTTAGTGTTTATTCTTTATTATTTTACTGTATATGTGCGTTGTATATGTGTACTGTTTAGTGTTTATTCTTTATTATTTTACTGTATATGTGCGTTGTATATGTGTACTGTTTAGTGTTTATTCTTTATTATTTTACTGTATATGTGCGTTGTATATGTGTACTGTTTAGTGTTTATTCTTTATTATTTTACTGTATATGTGCGTTGTAGTTGTTGTGTACGGTGTATGCGTTTATATTATACTGTATGTGCTTTGTATATGTGTAATGTTTAGTGTTTATACCTTATTATTATACTGTATATATGCGTTGCAGTTGTCGTGTACTGTGTATTCATTTATATTATACTGTATGTGCTTTGTATATGTGTAGGCCTACTGTTTATGGTATATACTTTATTATTATTCTGTATATGTGAGTTGTAGTTGTTGTATGTGCGCTGTAGCATACATAAATTAAGCATTGATAAAGATAGCCATTGGCTTCCGAAACGTCTGCTAGGCCTAATTACCTATTTTTTCATACCTGTGGCTGACAGTCCTTCCTTTGTTTTATCGTTTGATTTGTAAGGATCCTGCGCGAACGCAAGCTCCGCTAACACAAATTTAGCACCCGAGTTTCCTCGATTTGAGAAAATCGCAGGGGTCAACCCAGGCGGAGTGCAATGCAAGGGCCTCACCCTGGGGGAACCGCATTCTTGATCGCGGTTTACCCCTGTGCCAGGTAAGTATGAAGAGAAAGCCGGGATAAACACTAATAGACTATTATTTTGAAGATATATTTGTAAGCAGGTGATTAATTTCATGATAATCGTGTATAATTAAAATGTAAATAGTATTATTTCACATTCTTAATTAGAAAATATATATTATATTTATCATCAGAAAGAATTTTAAGATTAAATGTATATATTAAGCACAAAAGACATTTTATTATGAGTATATAAAACGGTGTTTATTGTTAGTGATTAACTTGGGCGGCAGAAATAAAATAGACGCGTCCAGGGTATAAGAATATATGACATGCAAGAAATCGGGAACTTACATAAGGCGTCTTTAAGGGTTAAAATATTAAATAAAAACCTGTATGAAACAATAAAAATGCCTCCAAAAAAACTGCACATAATGTTAACCTTTATCAAACAATAAAAATGCCTAAAAAATACAATAAAAATACTGCAGTACTAATTATTTTACGGAGCCCCTAAAGGGACATGTGAAATTTTTCTAAAAGACATATCGATCTAAAAGACATATCGATCCTGGCCAGGCCCCTGTCCTGTCCAGTGGTCCCCAGAGAGTGGAGGGGGGGGGGGCGGAGCACAGGCAGCTTCAACCTAACGGCCCCTACCACAACTATACCATTATACCAATATATATTGTTATGTTATGTTATTATTAATACTATTAAATAGGCCTAGAAAGGGATAAATACGGCCAAAAAATTCAGTTTCTGTACTTTTCCTACCATAACACGACCTAAAAGACGTTATTTCTATATTTAGGAATATATCGTGAACGTCTGGCCTAGTGAGCATTCCGGATGTATTAATTGAAGTGCGGTAATAATAACTATTTATTAGACCGGGCGCCCATATGGGAATGAAAAAGTGCTTTATTTTAATTCAAATGGTGTTTGCTAATGTTCTCTTTTAAACATTAGCGAGCAGGGACGGTAGTTTTCGATATTTTTTCGATAACGATGTTAAACTTTCTGTTTAAAATTGCATATATTCCACGCCTATTATAAATTAGTGTAGGGGAGAGAAGTCACTGACTTAAACGCACACCGTTTATTTCATGACATTGGCATGGAACAAGGTGAATTGTGTGTGATCGGGTGCATGTATAACACGTTCGTGGGGCCTTCGCGCAGCACGAAAGCCTATATTAGAGAGTACATTACTAATCTCTATTAGATGTACAAAAACAGTCTTTCCCAAATATATATGAGTGAAGGCGATACTATCAGTTTGTGATAAACTGTTGCAAAAACAGAGATCCATTTCAGTTTGCCCTTTCACACTTTAACTGTCATTTGTAAACCTTCTAACTAGGGCTATTTAAGTTAAGCATGACATTTTTAGTTTTACAATACTCTTCTCCTTCATTAGCCTCGTTGCGCTCGTCCTGTTTTGTCTTAAAATAATTTCCATAAACGAAAACTAACGCCCTTTATAACTATGCAAAGTCTCGAAACTGTGAGAGTAACTGCTGATTTATGGCAGATGGATACTCGTATGCACTGTATACTCGTTGCGTTCGTTAATTTTTTTTTACCAAACTCCCGATTCTTTCTAAACTTTTGCCGGACTACGTACATACCAAGTTTTGTTTAATTTCATCAAGAAATAACCGAGTTATTAGCGATCAAAAATTTACGACGACGACGATGACAACTCGTTAATGGCACCCATATGCTAAGGCTTTGCTCACTTCGTGGCTCGCCCCACAACAACAGCCACAAAAAGTAGTTATGGGGCGCGCCACGAAGTAAGCGAAGCCTTAGAATATGGGTGCCATTAACGAGTTGTCTGCAACGCTCACCAATCAACGCGTCGTCGTCGTCGTAAATTTTTGATCGCTAATAACTCGGTTATTTCTTGATGAAATTAAACAAAACTTGGTATGTACGTAGTCCGGCAAAAGTTTAGAAAGAATCGGGAGTTTGGTAAAAAAAATTAACGAACGCAACGAGTTTACAGTGCATACGAGTATCCATCTGCCATAAATCAGCAGTTACTCTCACAGTTTCGAGACTTTGCATAGTTATAAAGGTCGTTAGTCTCCGTTTAGGAAAATTATTTAAGACAAAACAGGACGACCGCAACGAGGCTAATGGAGTATTGTAAAACTAAAAATGTCATACTTAACTTCAATAGCCCTAGTTAGAAGGTTTACAGATGACAGTTAAAGTCTGTAAGGGCAAACTAAAATGGATCTCTATTTTTACAACTAGTTTATCGCAAACTGATAGCATCGCCTTCACTCATCATACAATCATCATCCTTCTCCAGTGATCACCGCCTTATTGTGGCCAAGGTAAGACTTAGTCTGCGCGCTAGCAGAACAACGAAATCTGCCTTGCCGCGGCATGACTGGTCCTCTCTGTTGCAACAGCCAAGTGTGAGATCCAGCTTCACACTACAGCTGAGCAACAGGTATGAGGCTCTTGCCTCTGAGGCGGCAGATCACTGTGAGGGCTATACTGCCTTCACAGAAGCAGTTAAGTTAGCAGCTGCAGATACAGTTCCTGTATACCCTCGAAACAGGAAAAGGGCCCCCTGGACTGACAACAAAATTCAGAAGTGCCGAAATGACCTTTATAAGGCGCAGAAAGAGTCCCGACTCAAACAGACTACAGCGGCCAAGAATGCAGTTAAGGCTGCATCTAGGTCCCAGAATAGGCAGTACTCTGTTAAGCTACAAGAGTTAATAAACCAACAGGTTGATGCCATCAATGATGGTGACGACAGCAGGCAATCATCCTAGGCATGGAAATCGATCAACTTGCTTACTGGTCGGAAAAGCCAACCAACCACCAAGGTTAACGCTGAATCACCAGCCGATCGCCTCAATGGTTGGAAGGCCCACTTTGAAAAGCTCCTCAATAATGACAGGGTATTGCCTGATAACTTTATAGAAGTAAAAGTGTCCGAGTCTGTACTCCCAGATATTCCCATTGGCGATATCTCCTTTGCAGAAGTGAAGGCTGCTGCAAAGAGCATTAAGACCAATCGTGCCAGTGGAGTAGATGGTGTTCCCCCTGAGTTCTTTAAAATACCTGAGTGTTTAAAGCTCATCTATCCCATCATAGTAGACATGTACCGAACAACAAGAGTCCCACAAGAAATGAAAACAAATAAGTTGGTGCCAGTTCCCAAAAAGGGCAACCTAACACTCCATGGTTATTTTCATTCTCTTCTATGGTTCTCATTGATCACGATTGCTGCAAAGCTATACAATAGAATTCTATTAAATCGCATCAGGGATCCCATTGAGAGACTGCTCCGTGGAAATCAGAATGGGTTCCGTAAAGGTCATGGGACCATGGAGCCCATTTTGGCACTTAGACGGCTAATCGAAGAGTTATCAAAAAAGAAAGACAGGCATCTGGCTGTTATCTTTGTTGACTTCTTCAAGGCCTTTGATTCAGTCTCTCGCTCACGCATGTTCAGCATACTTTCATTATATGGGATTCCTGATGGAATTATTGCAGCAATCAGATCAGTACGATGGTTCGACAACATTTGTGTCTACTGTTGACGGTGACACAGAACCATTTGAAGTGTTATGGGGCGTCCTCCAGGGAGACACACTTGCACCATTCTTGTTCATAATTGTGGTTGACTATGTTCTACG
The DNA here is from genome assembly GCA_032718475.1 of Nemertoderma westbladi. NCBI lineage: Eukaryota > Metazoa > Xenacoelomorpha > Nemertodermatida > Nemertodermatidae > Nemertoderma > Nemertoderma westbladi. The sequence continues at coordinate 7,392 of JAUCBJ010003025.1, read as the reverse complement.
CATGTCCTTAGATAATCATAATGATGATGGGGTGATGATAACTCCACCTACTGGCTCCAGAAGTCGAGAAAATCCAGCCAAGTACCTAACTGATCTAGACTTTGCTGATGACTTAGGAGTACTCTCAGAATCACTAGAGGGACCCCAACCAACGGCTCCTCAGCTCATTAGAACATGCTGCTTCTAGTGTTGGTCTTTTTATTAACTCCAGAAAGACCAAAATTTTGACAGTTAACTTTGAAAGTCCTCAGTAAGTCTCTGTTCGGATGAGCATAAGCTCAAAGGATGGTATGCTTGAGCATGTGGACGACTTCTGTTACCTGGGATCATGGATCCGGAAGTCAGGTGAGGATCTTCGAATACGTAAGGGAAAGGCATTGGCAGCCTTGAATAGGCTTTCCAGGATTTGGAAGTCACCGATAATTAATCGGAAACTTAAGGTCCGATTATTTAGAGCAGCAGTAGTTCCAGTACTCCTCTATGGGAGTCCATGCTGGGCTCTAACTGCTGAGGACACCAAATCTCTGGATGGCACATTCACAAGAATGCTACGCCGGGTTAATTGTGTCAAGTACAATGCACACATCTCCAACCAGACACTATATAACATTGGAGGTATCTCATTGGTTCCCCCAAGCTTGACACTAGAACAAAATCGCCTCCGCTTTGCAGGGCATTGCTTTCGCAGTGAGGACCAGCCAGTGCATAATCTTGTACTTTGGCAACCTCATGGAGTGAATAAGCATGGTGGACAGCCCATGACTTTCTTGAGACGCATCTTAAAGGACACTGGCCTTGAAGATGCGGATGATCTAGCAAATGTCATGGGTGATAGGGAGTTGTGGCGGCGCAATTTTGTCGACAAGACGGCACAGCATTCTTAAAAATGCAGCTGCAATGCAGCATGCCGATCATAGTAGTAGTAGTTCACTCATATATATTTTGGGAAAGACAGTTTTTGTATATCTAATAGAGATTAGTATAATGTACTTTCTAATATAGGCTACCGTGCTGCGCGAAGGCCCCACGAACGTGTTACACTTCCTCCAGATATTCGTGCAGCTTTGCTTAAGAAGTTCCGATCTTAAAAGATCTTAGACTTAGAACATCGCAATCGCAGAGGTACACCAACCCCTACATATCCTCAGATAATATACATATGTAATGTATAATATACAATATTATACATTGAATCAACATTAATATTAATATCATTTATTATTGTAATTGCTCACGCATTAATACATTAATTTATAAATTCTTATATCTTATATTTTTTAATGTAAATAGCGATTAAACCACATAGCTACCACAACCGGTTATCTATAAACAGCCAACACAGTTTTTATGATTCATAATAATAATAATAATACAATCTCCAGTGCTGTAGGCCTATAATATTACGTTGTTAGGGACTTCATTGGTTGATGGGTTGCTACGTTAATTATTAGAAACAGGCTCATCAAATACCTAACCAGTAGTTTATGCAATTGTGAGTAGGCTAGGCTACCTATTAGTATTAGATACTGCTGCTGGGCAGATATCAATCAATCTTGGGCTTGGCTCAATAATATTTCTACCATGAGTTAATTTATATTTCTTTAACTATCTGGGTAAATAAATGCTTGCTTTAGGATTATTGATTGTTATTGGCGAGTGTTTGTGTTAATGTATTGCCTTAATGACGCAATAACGGTTGACTCACATTAGACTTTACAGTTACCGGTACACACAATGTTTATAATAATTATAGACAATAATTATAGAGGCCACTTATTATTCTACGATTTTATTATAAATTCCGGCACATCCATGGTTCTTGACAATAATTAATCTGCTTATATTTTTTAATTTCGAAAACGGTGCGGTGACGCTTTGTATTTAATTCCTTTTCAATTTATTAAAATATTTATTAATTACAACGTTAATAATTTAATAATAATTTTGTTATGGTTTTTAAATTTTAAATTTGTTGTACTAAATGTAAAATTTGTTTTTTTTATACACAGTACCGGTACAATTAAAATAATATTAGTATGTATAGGCGTGCATAGCTGAAGTATATATTATCTTGAAGCTGCAACTTAATGATACCATATTATTCGAATCCAATATGGTGAAGCATGGTCCAGAAGACCAGAGACCACCACCTGTACCAAAACGGTCGCCTACTTTATCGCGGTTGCGTTTACCCAAACCTAGAAAAGGCTCATTAATAAAGCAAAATGCATTGGATAAGATCAGCGACATTGTGCCTGTCATACCAACCGAATCAATTCCCGTCCAAGTGAGGCAGGAATACCCTTTCGAAGATCCACTGTATTTAGTGGACGAAGTGAACACATCCATGTCAACTCTATCGACGAGTCAGATACAAATAAAGATACCTCAACCTGGCGATCCGGAATATCCACCCATTCCGATTGTTTGTGATAATGAGGCTCTGACACAAAACGCCTTCAAAATGCTGCAGGGCCCAACTAATGAGGGGCTACACAACGAGATGTTATTGAGTTTATTAAAGAAGAAACACGGGGTCGATTGCGATGCTATTATATCCTATGCGACCCTCTCTGGGATTCATTGCTACACCCTGCTATTCTACGCAGTGGAAATGGACCATTATGAGGTGGTGAGTCATGTACTGAGGGATAACCAAACTACATTGTCTATGTTTGGGGAGACCAGATACGATCGTCTGTTATTATTGGCTAAGGGTACGAGATCTCCAGCTATGATACAGCTGATAGAGGAGAATCGTCGATTACTAATTGGCGACCCCCGTAACGAAGTGCTCGGACGGAAGGTGGAGTTGGCTCGTAGCAAAAAGCACAGCCTTATGACTCCAACGCTATTTGATGGTGTTGAATCTACTACCAGGAGCGTAATACAACATGAGGTTGAATTTCTTACCGCTATACTTCCAGACAGCGCGGCTTATTGGGCCACCCACGGTAGCCTCGCTAAAGCTGTTAAACAATTAAAGAAGTCATATTCCTTCAATCGGATGACTCCATTGTCACTTATTATCGCTATGATTCAAATGAACAAGTTTGATTGGCTCGCTGAAGTTATAAAATTGAAGAACTTTAAGCGGTGCGTCAAAGATTACTTTAATGATATTTTATCAGTCTGCGCAGATAGTGATAATGATGACGTTCTCAAATTAGTAATGGGATCCAGCAAGCGCAAAAAACTTGTGCCAAGCATTGATGCTCTCATTCAGGTTGTTAAAAAAGGTGCTATTAAGTGTTTTACATTCCTCCTCGATCATTCGCCATCTACCCTCAAATTAGCCCAACGAAACAGCACTTCATTATTAATTATGGTCTTGGATACCTTGAATTACACCATTTTCACATTTCTACTCAATAAATTAAGTTCACTGAATTTTCCAATAGAAGATAGTCAAATGCTCAAGGCGTTGAAATGCCTTTTTCGAGAAAGTCATGTCAACATAAAAGCAATTAATAATAATAACACTAATGTATTTCCAGCGCAGCAACATCAGTTGACCATAAACCAGGTTTTACAAGGCCAGCAACAGAAGTTGGCAATAAAGCAATTTGTATTTAAATTGCTTGATAAGGGAGTGAGTCCCAAGTCCTTTAAGGGCATCGGCCCTGACTCCTTGCTGTGGACTATTATTAGGAAGTATGAGCACGAGCAGTCCATCATTACTTCTTTTGAGATTTTAGAGGAAACTGTTCCGGATTTTCATGTGAAAGATGAAAACAGCAGCCATGATGACACAATCCTTCATTATGCAATTCAGAAGAAATTCTTTAGCCTTGCGTGCCATCTGATTGAAAAGGGAATCAGTTTGGATTCTGAAAATAAAGTAGGAGAGAATGTACTTCATAAGGTTGGTGAAGTGAGTTTCACTCAGAACGGGGATGCCTTAACTTTGCTTAAAACTATTCTAGAATTAAAACCTGAGTTACTCAACAAGACTGACAACGCAGGATTTAGTCCTGTGTGCACGTTTGTGTACAGCTTGGCTTCTGACTGTATGTTATCTCATCTCTTGAATGCAGGACCAGTAAATTTAAATTCCGCATCTAGACCTGTGCTGCATACGTTAGTCGACACTGTCACTAATCCCTACAGCGCCTTAGAACTTCTTGAAGAAAAGGACGAGTTTATACGTAATTCTACATCTTTTGTAATCAAGTTAGTTGACGCTGGTGCTGATCCAAACATGTTACACAATGGGCAGACAGTTTTACACCGCGCTGTTTTAGCGGCCCGTCGTCCCATTGTTGAAGCCTTGGTTAAACTAGACGGGTGTGATATAAATATGTTTGATGAGAATTTCAACACTGCTTTGCACTTAGCTCTACTCCCTGAAGTGATTAACAACGACCCCAATATCGCAGAGCTCCTCATAGACAACCATTGTTCCGTTACATTGAAAAATAAACATGACAAAGTGCCCCTTGTAAACGCATGCTCACTGCCATGGCATTTACCAAAGTTAGTATTATAAATTAACGTATATAATTTATAAATTAAAGAACTGTATATTTATGTAAAGAATAGTAAGATATTGAGGAATGTTGATTAATGTAGCTGACACCCGATATAAATAATATAAATCAAAAAAGTTTTTAGCCAGTAACAGTTTTTATTAATTTAATATCACAGTAAAAATATAATTTATTTGTATAAAGTAAAATAATTATCACAGTAAAATAATTTTTTAAATAAAATATATATAAAATAAACCGAATGCATTTCGCCCTAATAGCGGTTCAGCGGTTAAATATTTTAAAATCGTTGTAAAGATTATTGTCAAGAATTATTGTAAAGAATAGTACCAGTATACTATATATGTAGAAAATATAAACATCTAATGAATTATATTGATTTATTTCTTCGTTATCTTTATGTTTACGCCCCTTTTTTTATCATTCCAATGATACAAATCTGGGACAATGCTTCTGGGCGCAAAGTTAGTCCTACTAAAAAAAATTTAATGAAATAAATATTGCGTTTTTTTCCCCTCAACTTTGAAATTGAATTGGAATTCGTACATTTTTTATTGATAAACTTGTGAAAACTCCATTGTTGAAATACGGCTAGTAATATTTAGTAATGTATGTAGCCTAGTCACAGTACATTACCTTCCTAGCTAGTTATTCTGTATTCTCAGTATCTCAGTTACAATTCTGTAGTTTGTACTGTACCTATCAGATCCTAACTAAGTTGTGTTATTAAGCTTATAAGTTGTTAACATATGTTATTCAGCTAATTAAGCTTATGTTGTTAAGCTTATTAAGTTGTGTTATTGTGCTAAGTTGTGTATAACAATACAGTACACTTTCCACAGGCTTTAATAATAGTGTTAATTAATACAATGTATTATTTGTTTGTTCTAGAACAAATACGATAGCCAAACTGCTGTCGAATCAAGGTACTCCAGATAATGTAAACTTATCCTTGGAGCTTTTACTGAAGAATAAGGCTTTAGTGGAGGATTTGGAATGTGTTCTTAACCGCTGCCACTTAGATATCAACAGACCATTCCCATCCGGGAAACACGTTCTACACTATATTCTACAGTACAGTAAATGCATTTGCAATGAATCTTCCAGGTGGGCTCCACACCCTTGTATGTACAAGGTACTGACTACCTTTGTGGAGAAGGGATTGAGCACCAGCTATGCCTTAGAGGATAGTCCCCAACAATCGGTACTCCATCATGTAATCCTTAATAACGGTTGGAATATGGTTGTACCTGTCGTAAAGGGTGGATGCGACGTTAATACCATATTTCCTCAAACACGGAATAATGCTCTCCATGTAATATTCCACCGTAAAGATAGCTGCACTCTCGAAGTTAATACAGAAAGAAATACTTCCTGTGAGGTATTGTTTACAGCAGATCAAATTACCGCCGCTAAAGTGTTAATAGAGGCGAACATTGATGTTAATCATGTAAATAATGAGGGAGATACACCTTTGACGATTTTGTTAAAAATCGGACACCCAAATTCAGTGACAGAATTACTGCCCAGCTTTATGAAAGTAAATCCCGACTTCAGTGTAACTGATAAACATGGCTTTACCCCACTTCACTACATTCTGAGCCACTTCTGTGCAACCCGTAGAGATGGTGAGGCACTCTTGGACATTTACCTTAGTGACGGCGGTAGTTTAGTACCACCGTCAGGCGAAGATCCCTACGCTCACTACTTGTTCCATTATTATTGTGAGTTCGGCCACGACATTGAAAACCTTGAGGGAATTCTCAACCTGCTAGTCTCTCATGGCTATGATATTGATAGCAGAGATTACAATGATGAAACATTGTTACATCTAGCTGTGAGATTCGAGTGGGCTGAGTTGCTCAAGGTGATAATCGGTCTCAAGATTGATTACAGGTTAACAAACAGATACAACCAAACTGCCGCGGATTTGAGCAAATGTTTCGAGGACATTAGGTGAGTTTTAGAATGTAATCTTCACCTATGAGGTTGTACATCATGTAATCTTCACCTATGAGGTTGTATTGTACATTTAATTATTAATAACGTAAAACAAGCACTGTACGTTTTATTGCTCACATGTCCGCTTTCTAAGTGCATTAACTTACCAAATAATAGTTTTAAAATTGAAATTAATTTTTAAAATAAGTCTAAAGATATAACTTTATCTAATCCAATTAGATGATAGTTCATTAGTATACTTAGACCTATCTGAACCGATATGGATAATATAGAATCTCATTTATCCGATCTGTAAATAAAATCTTGAGCGAGAAAAGAAAGATAATAAATTTATCAAGTTTCCAAAAGATTATTGTCGTTTATCACAAAATTAATTGTTTTCCAAATGAAAGCCACGGATGATTTTTTTAACCTATTCCTACATTACATTTTTATTCAATATTTTATGTATTTTGATGTAAACTGTTAAAAGTTCCTTTTGTTCAAACCTAATGTTCTAACTTGCATGTCTATGACAGTTGACTTTATGTGCGCTTGTTTTCGCCCTTGTCACCTCTAAGAAGTTTATGTTAAGATAAAAAATTAAATATTTCAAAAATGTTGATTTTTCCCAGGCCAGAGATTTGCCATTACCTTCGGGCCATTTCGGAACCTGATTGTTCCGTGTACGACACAGCAATGTGATCTCTGAGTCAGATGGAATTTCATACGACGAATAACCAAGATTTATCGAATCAACAAAAGCAGGCCATAAGGGACGCGACAGGTTTGGTTATTACCAGTAGTATTGTACGCAGTAGCCTAAGCCTACAGTAGTGGGTTTCTTAAGTTTCTGACTAGCCCAACAGCAGACTACATCAGTTCAACAGACTTCAATTAGACTATATTACTACAGTATACTATTATACCTTAGGCAGTTTCTTGCGATATAACTGTATAT